>CAODLS012285311.1:0-17425 GCA_948243855.1 Flueggea neowawraea | reverse complement strand
AATGAAACAGCAATGTAATGGCATTGACATGATAGTTCATGTAAAATTTAAACACATTTACATAAATAATGAATATGCTCCCCTCCATTTTTCATTAGCAATTTCACTTCTGACGAATTCACTTGCTGCATATGCATTTTTTCTGCCAAATATCCTATGTTTCATGAAGGAAAAAGAGAACGTCATAGGTCCAAAAAAAGCTCTTTTCCCAAGGCCAAAGCAGGAATATAAGGATGAGATTTATTGAAGACTCAAGGGTTAAATTCCATGGTTCAATTTGTACGTGCAATTTCTTTTTCAAGTTCTTCATTACACCAAAATCATGGCCATTATTAAGAAAAGCACATCGAAATAGCATCAATAATCATCGTGCTGCAAAGTTCATGAGAGTAATTCCACAATCAATCTTCACCTACACAAAGTCCACATAATCAATCAATTAAAAAAGGGAAAGAAATTAAAAAAGACAGCCAGGAGCAGCAACAAAGGACCAACTGGTGACATTCTCGATGTTAAATCATCTGTACTGTTAACATTCATCAAAAAATCACACCCACCAACGTCATCAACAAAATAAAACATTCCATCAAGTAATTGAGAAAAGCGAGAATCCACACATTAATACTTTCATAAAGCAATTAAACAAATGAAGAGATTATGATTAATATTTATTAAGCCAATTCCCAAACAAAATGGTAAATGCCGTGAAAATGCAAATACAAACCCACATTCATCAACTAAATTCTGAACCCAAAAATGCACAAAACAAAATAATCAAGAAACCCAAAAATGCAAAAACAATCAAATACAGATAGAGAGGGCAAAATGGACAGTTACATCTAACAGATTAAGAAGTTCGTCAACCCAGGATGGAGGGTTTAGGAGCCTATTCCCAGCCTCCTTAAGATTCTCTTCAAGCTCAATCTCATTCACTGCCATTTCTTTTCAGAAACACTAATGGCTGCAAACCCAAAAAAAAAACCCAGAAACTAAACCTCACTTATAGTCTCCTAAAACAACGCGTCTAATATTTTCTGCAAATAAAGGGTAGCAAATTCATAGAGAAAAGAAGAAAAGTAAGCATCTTTGCCCTGTTTTGCTTACAACAAAGACAGCCAAATTTGGGGATTTTAGGCAAGGTGTTGAGCATGCAAGCAGATGTTACCAAAGAAGCAGTTTTTAATCAATTTATATACGCTTGGGTTGGTTAAATGACCGGTTAATGTGCTCCTTTTGCCTTGGTTTGCTAAAAAGAACGGCTCAGCCCTTAAATTTATTCTTTTGGTCCAGTTTGATCATTGCCGTTAATAAGTGCAACGGTTTTATCCCCACGTTATGACACCGAGAGACGAATGTGTTTGCCCATCAGCTGCGAGAGCTACTGCTTCTTTGCCAGATTATTTTGTTGGGGTGGGCCTTTTGATTATTTTCTTTCTTATGTTTTGTACTCTGATGCTTCTTTGACAGATTAATGAATTATTCTCATTCCAGTTAAAAAAAAAGGGCTACCATTAGCCAACTTAGCACAAATTTGTGAACATTAGCCTCTATCTTTTAGCACCTCATGGCATCATAACATAGGGTAAAACTGTTTCATTTTGTTAATGGTACAAATTGAGCAAAACCATAGAAAAATGACAAGGATGAATCATTCTTTTGGTCAAAGCTCTGAGGCAAAAATGCACTTTTTAGCAATGTTGTTTTTTGAGAAAGTACTTCTGAAATCTCTAGGGTTTAATGTATTAAGCAAATGAATTCGTACATTTTATGATCATTACGATTCCATCCTTTCGTGATTTTGAAGCTAACACCGTTAGCATTTTGGAAAATTAATTCTGGAGTGCTTGAGATTTGTTCGAATTAGTAGATGGGTCCCTTAGTTTTCAAACATATATGGATATCACCATTATGTGTTTTTTTGGAGACGTCATTGATTATTTTTGTATTTACCATTCTACTATTTTATATATATTTGAAAAAAAGGTCTACATTTTTCTTTTTATTTTCGCCCTCTTCTCTCTATCTCTCTCAACAGAAATATCTTTTTCTCTCCCTCTCTTTGTTCTCTCACACTACAAAAAAACCAAAATTGTCACGAAACAAATTCAACGCAACAATGAGAATTTCATTGCAAAACATAATTTGCAACGCCAAATTCGTCGCAAAAATGGCCTTGCAAAGACTTACTTTTCGACGAATTTAGTCGTATTTCCCCAAATTTTCTACAAAAGGTTTTATTCAAAACTGTTGGAGAATTTCGGTCTATACTTTGGATAGCATTTATGGAGCGGAAGTTACTTTAAATATAAGAGAAAAATCAACACCAAGATTTAGAGTGGTTCGGCCAATTCGATGCCTACAACCACTACCTAAGTCTCACCACTTAGGATTTCCACTATAACGATGATTGATTATGGCTCAATTCAACAAGGTCAATACACAAGGTTGATTCTGGCTCAACACCTCCAAGGCCAATAAGGTTGATTTCGGCTCACACCTCTAAAGCCTACAATGGTGTTTTCTATAGGCTTACAACAAACCTATCTATCATCAATCAAATACATTGATTGTTACACCTATGTGTTCCCAAAACACAGATATAAAACTAAACTCAGACCTACGTATATTTGCAAGTAAATATCTCAAATGGGTTATAAAGGTAGAAGTGAGAGAAACAATAATAGCAATGTGTAGCAAATGACTCTCTTATCTTCCTTCTACTCTGGGACGTCTATTTATAGTCACTCTTAAAGATATAGCCGTTGGAGCCTTGAAGTAGCCGTTGTGAGAAACATACAAATTCTGTTTTAATTGAAGTCACCTTCAACAACGTGCGATGTACATCATCTACATGTGTTGTACTTTGTTCCAACTGAGTTCTGCATGACTTGACAGCAATTCTACGCACCTTGCAAGAACTCCAGTAGCCACTACCTTGACTAGATTGGCATCTACGTGACTTGTACACGTTCTACGTACGTTGATCATATATCAACGTGTGTTGTGGTTTGTTCTATGGGCTTTGATCTTTGTTCCAGAAGATGCACATTCACCCAGTGATTCTTCATCGAGACTTATACCTTCTGCAATGTGCGTTGTCGACTTCATCTCAAGATCGCACCTTTAATCCACTTCAGCGTGTCAGAGAATATTCAAATTTAAATCCCGAGGAGCATCTTGGCTTTGTCCTAATTCGAACCTCGTCAACGTGACTTGTATTCTTTAGAACGCGCGTTGATCAACACTTGATGCTCACTTCCTTCTAGAATGAATGATTTACATGCCTTGCATCATTTGTAGCGCTCCTTAATGTGACTTTGCACATGCCTAATGTGCTTTGTATCCATATTTCAACAAGTCTGCAACTTAACATATATTTCATGGATTTTTACAATCACCATCATCAAAACTGAACTCAACAGAAATCATTGGCCAAAATTCAACGACGATTGTGACGACGGTGTGATTTGTTCGCGATATGTTGTGATGACGAAGAAAATTCATGGCAAAGGTTTGGAAGGAAACTACCGCAGATGTTACTTTCACTTTTTAAAGGACTTGCGAGAATTGGTGTTGCATAAGTTTTTCCATGAATTCGTTGCAATATTCTGCAACGACTTCGTCGCACTACTTGCAACAATTTTCATCACAAACTTTGAATTTCGCAAGCTTACAATCATTGCTTTCTAAATTTCCTAATGGAACAAGCTTTGGAGAGGTTTTAACTTGGCTTGGAGGACTTAGGGGTGGCATTCCATTGTGTGACAATTTGGTAATATTTCTTTTTAAGGGTAAAATTGAAAATCCAATAATACTTTTCAATCTACCTCAATCTATTACAATTTACTACAAACAACCAATCTACCAAAACATAATCTACTTTTACAATCTACCTAAAAGAAATACACATTGATTTTTTTTTGTGTTCTGCAGCGTAAGATTGGAACAACAATTCATGTTGGTCATGTTAGAAAACTCTGCTAAAAAAATCAAACATCTCTACAAATTAATTAGTACATCATTTTACTACACAAGGGCTATTTCTTGCTTCCATAAAAACAAAAAGTGAATTTCTAAAACGAGGAAATTTTCATGAGTTAGTATTGAACTGATCGTCTGTAAAGCCAAAGGAAAACGCAAAGATGATAACGTTCGGCGTGGTTATGCAACCTTAATCATTGGGACGAGATTTATAGATGGTGAACCTATTTTTCTATATCTGAGTAGTTATGGTGATGATTGGGGTCCATATGAAAATGGTCTGGGATATGTGAGTGTTGAGGTTTTGTACTGCGGTTATGTAGGTAGAATTAAGGTAAAGATGCATGGACGACAGCTTATGTTGGACTATGACTATTAATTTCATAGTGCAGTGTGATTTGCTCTTTAAAGTTTCAACTAAGATGTAGGCAACATTGGTAGGAGAAACTCATTCTCTTGTTTTTCTTTTCGTTCTCTTAAAAGTTTTAATTTAAACCGAACTGATCTAGATAACTTTTAGGCATACACCACTAAACCAAAAAGGTTAATTCAAATTGTGTTGTAAATTCTAATTATATTAGTCTTAATTATGTTGTATAGTAACATATTGCCATGCAATGTTGCTCGCTTAGATATGCTCATTCAAATAAAAATAACTACGAACCTATAGAACTATAGGCTAAGTGGGAATTAGAGGAATTCACATATTATTTTTGTTTGCCAAATTTAAACGAGCTCTAGAGTAGTTCTAAATTGGCTTGAATTATTTCGATGTGATGTTTTGCTTTGTGGCAATTTGATAATATATTATATAATTCAACATTAATATATTAATATATTTAAAAATTCTATTATATATTAAATTAAAATTAATGCGTTATAAATGTGGTAAATATCAATAACAATGTTGATATTGACATTTCATTTTTTCATCAAAACCTATTGTAATATCTTGATTTTTTCCAACAATTATTCAGGTAATTTTCCATTGAATTTTTTTTGAATTAATTATTTTTGACAGATTAATTTTAATTTGAAATATTAATTAAATAATTAATGATATTTTGGAGTTTTAAATTTTTGTTTTATGTTAATGGAATTTTTGAAGTGCATTGAGGTGTTAAATTGGTTGAAATTGGAAAAAGAAAGAAAATTGGAAGAAAATAAATTAGAAGCAAACTACAGGTCGTTTAGCGTTTTGCCCAAACGGTGTGTCGTCTGGTTTTGTGTGCGTTATCGTCCGTATGTCGTAAACAACCTGTCGTCCAATTGAAAGGGAAAACAATGTGTCGTTTGTCCGGCTATCTTCTGCGTGCTGTTGTTCGTGTCTGAAACGACACCGTTTTGCTCATACATGAAATGACGTCGTTTTGAAAAAAAAAACTAGCAGCCTTATTTCTTCTTCTTTCTTCTTCTTTCTTCATTTTTTTTTTCATTCTTCAAATCCCAGAAACTTCAAACCTTAAAAACCCGAATTTCTCTTCAATCTCTCCATCATCTCTTCTCTCCAAAGTTAAGGTGAGAAATCAAATCTTTGGTGATTTTTGTTGCTTATTCATGTTTTATTTCTTGAAAATTAAAGGGGTTTCAGCTGGAGGTAGAACTCGATTTTGAAGCATATTTTTGATGGATTTGGAATTGGTTTTTGATGGGTTTTGATGGGTTTGACTTGTAGAATATGAATATTACTTGAAAATGGGGGAATTGATTATTTTGGTGAAGTGGGTTATTTGGTCCAAATTTTTGGAGGATGATTCGAGACGTTTTTGAACGATTTGGTCTAAACCGAGGCTAGATTCAAACTCTAGGGACCGATTTGAGTTGATTGGAATGGTTGAAAAGATTGAATTTCACTTGGTTCGGGATTAGAGACCATTTGATGTAATTTTATAATGAAAGGACCAAAAATAAAATTTTACATGACTCTAATACATTGAGGACTAAAATGTCTATTTTATATTTAGGGACTGAATTATAATTATGATAAATATATTTGCAGATTTGTAATTTTTATAATTTGAGGGATTAAATTATAAATTTAAAATACTTAGAGCACTAATTTATAAATTCTAAAAACTTTGGGGACTAAGTTTTCAACTTCTTGGGACTAAATGTAATTTTTACCTAAATTGGGGACTAAACTGTAATTTTACGTAGATTTCGATTTTTTAGACTAGAGCAATAGATGTTCGACCAAAATAAATTTGTCGACGTCGAATGAATATCTGCATTTATATTTGTATTTCATACATTTAGCACTACCACAGTTACCGTGTCTGATCCCAATTGGATAAATTTATATTTTTAGTTATGCTCCTTTTTTCGAGGTGATAAACTATTCACCGGTGGACTACGGGTTGAATTAATAGTTTGGTGTCTAGGTGAGTGTGATGACAGTTTCAGACACATAGGTTGTATTTTCTGAACCTTATCTATTTTGATATGTCTGAATTATGTACAAAATTTGTTTGGAAATTACTTTATTTTCTGAAATAAATGTTTTGTTCTGAAATGAGATTTCTGTTGAAATTTAAGTGTGTTTTGAAATAAATATTTTTGTTTTAATATTTAGTATGAAATTCATACTAAATATTTTGTTATGTATTTTACATGTTTCGGTAATAAGTATTCTTAGTATTCTGTTTTTCTGAAACTAGATATATTTTCTGTAATACATTTTCTGTTTGAATATCAATATATTTTCTGATATTAATTTTATGTTCAGTAATCTAATTTTGATTTCTGATATATATATATATAAACAAAATATTAAATATATATTTCCTGTAGAATAAGTATTTGATTCGCATGCTTGCTTGGTTTGAAATTGTATTAATTTATTTAATCTGACTCGGAACACTTATGCTACAGGATAAATGTAGTCATTGGTATACCATTGCGAAAACCCAGTTACCAGGGTAGATGGTAACCATGTGTTCTAGCGCAAATGCATGTAAGTTGATTTATTTGGTGGCAGTAGTCCATACATGATTTGGAGTTTAATTATGGTCCTGTTGTCTAGCTTTGTTATATATATATATATATATATATATATGAATTTATATATTTTTGATATAAACATATTGTTTGACAATATGATGTTTACTCTGGTTGTAAACGTTTTGGCAAATGTATTCTGAAAATTATTATATATTTTGAAATTGTATTTATTTAACTCTTTTGTTTGATTTTAGTTTTATCAGTTTTTAAATATTTTATTATGTAATAAATATTTTGAAAATAAAATATTTTATTTGATTTATTTATTTATTTCGTTTGACTATTTACTATCTGTTTTGTTTCGCGAATAATTTCAAAAGGAATTTCTGAATTATTATTTGTAGAAATACGAGTGTATATAAATGGTATATAATGTCTATGTGTATGTGGTATTTTTCTGAAATACTTTTTAAAACGGTCTTTGTGAAGAACGTAAGAGGTAATCTGGAGTATTATCCCTCACTGGCTTCTGACCCCTTTATTTTTCTTGTTTTGTTTTGTTTTTAAAAATTATTTTTCAAGTTATGTGATAACATTTATCTGATACTTTACGCCCAGTAAGACGTTCTTGTCAGCAGTAAGTGTCATATTGTTCAGGTCTTATATTATCTCTTTTGTTAGAAGCTCCACAACAGGTTATTTGTGGTTATGGTTTTGTATTTGTTATTTTTTAGTTTTTAAATAATTTACTTACAAATATTTATTTGTATTTTGATATTATAATAATATTTTATTTTATTATTTAAGAATATTATTTTTGAACTTTTAGTTATTAGACTGTTATAATTTGATTAATAGGTTGTTTATTAATAAATAATTTTTTGGTATAAGTTATGTACTCTGAGGCTTGTATAAAATAGGTCGGACTTGTTTAAACGATTTGCCTCGTACGCCGGTCTCGGCCTGATTTTGTCTCGTGGCACATGTGGAAGTGGAAATAAAATTTGAGTATAAATTTGGGTTTATTCAACATTGATATCGACATCTGCAATTTTTTCTAAACTCTTGCAGTATTGTTATCTTGTTGGTGACATTAATTTTTATTGCTTTACTAATTAACATTCGTCGACATTGTAAAATAAATTGTTATTTTGATATGATTATCAATGGTTTTTGTGTTATGCAGCGTAGGATTGAGGCATATGTTTTTTTTTTGCGTTACGGGTCTGTTTATTACTTCCCTCGACTCAAGCCCACATTTGCATTATTATTGTTGACATATTTATTTCGCTCTGGTTGGATGTTAAATCAAATGGTTTTGCCTCTTGTAATCGGTTTCTTATCAGCATTCGAGTTCAGGCAGGTTTCGTGAGTGAGACCACGGCCGAGCCAAACCCAAACTCTAAAGTCATGTTCCATGACAGCGGGCTACAGAGGATTTTAAGAACCATTTTTCTGAATTTGAAAGGGAGGTCTCATCTGTTACGGGTATGTTTCTTGCGTCCCTCGACTCAAGCCCACACTTGCATGATTATGGTTGACATATTTGTTTCGCTCTGGTAATTGACGATTATCTATAATTTATTTTTGCATTATGAAGCATTATAGTGAGATGAGAATTCATGTTACTAACGTTGAAAGACTCATCGTAAGCAGAATTGCATATCTTTAGGTTAATACATTTGGTTAAACGTGGACATTTTGTTGCTTCCATCAAGATAAAATGAATATTTTTAACAACGAATTTTTTGATATAGATGATGAACCCTTCATGTATATAACAAAAGAAAAACGTAAAGTAGGCCTACGTCAATATTGTCATTGAATCATTATTGTTGGGATGGATTGGCGAGGTGATGAACTTCTTTTATCTTTATGAATAGTTACATCGAACTGTTGACTCTCAGTTTTGATGATTTTAACAAAACATATGAAAAGGTTAAACAATGCACGTTGCAGCTTAATCTAAGCCCGTAGCAGTATGATCAAGGCGCGTTATATAAGTTGCAAGTCACGTTGATCATACTCAAGGATTTATGGGTTCTCCAGAAGTGCTACAAGTTGTGTATCAGAGTTTGCAAGGCACATTAATGTAATTCACTCAGGAATTAGAAGGTCTTCAAATTATACAAGGCGAGTTGTACTGGGAACAAGTCACGTTACATGAAGAGCTCACCTACTGGATCAGTTGCACAAGTATACAAGTCACGTTGTGATTTCTGCAAGTCACGTAGACAAGATTTGTACAAGACTTGAAGGAGACTTGCAAGGGAACGTCAATGGACGGTATATCCATCCTCAAGTCACGTAGTGAATTAAAGGTATGACCTTTAGAAAAATTGGTCTACGCACATTGCAAAGAGTGCAAGTCACGTAGACGGGTATGATGTTAGCATCTGACAAATCGGCGCCACGGGATTCAAATTTGAATATTCTCTGACACATGATTTATTGACACGTGAAGAATCAAACATTTAATTTTTTACGAACGACAATGCGCGTAGATGGCTGGGTTGGGTATGATCAATGCACGTTACATTATGATCAAAGCCCATTGCATTTGTGCAAGTCACGTTATAATTGGAAAAATTCCCAGTTGAAGGCATACACAGCGCATTGTAGAGATGTAAGTCACGTTACACATTGTGACATTTGAGGCAGTAGCTATCAATGTTCATATAAGGCACGTAGAGGAGATACAAGTCACGTAGTATATCTATGCATATGGTACTACGCATGTTGCATAAAGAGTTGTGTGCGTTGTATAAGTTGATGTCATCAGAATCAGAATATTTCTCTCTCCCACAATGACTACATTCTATCTCTTAACGGCTATTTGGGCTTGGAAGGATTTAAATACCTTTTGGTACATCAAAGAAGGTACATAGAACTCTTGAGCATTTATCCCTACAACATCCAAGCATCATAGTTTTGATTTTGCCTATTTCATTGATACAAGTTCTTTGTTTTTGAACGTTCTATTATCACAACTTATATCACTAGTTTAATTTTTGTGGTGAGTGTTTGTTAATCATATTTGTAAGAGTGATTGTGAATGGGATCAAAGGTAGATCCTTAAAGTGGTTTTTTATTCTTGAATCAAAATCAAGAAAGTTGTAAGAGTTCTCACTTGTCTAGAAAGTGAAGTTGTAATCTCTGTGAATATTGTTAGTGAAAATCTTAAGTGGTGATACTTAGGGAGTGGACGTAAGCATTAAGTTGGCCGAACCACTATAAATTCTTGGTGTTCTTACTTACTTGCAATTTATTTTGGAAGAAATTTTCAAAGCTACTCATACCACACTATTCAACCCCCTTTCTAGTATGGTTATTAACTCTATACGAACATTAAAGCAAACATTAAAGTACATTGGAATATTTGAGTGTTAAGTGTTGAACCCAAAGTTTGACACTCTTAGGTTTTGATGATTGACAAAAATGAAAAAAGATGAATTATGTACGTTTTCTCATGAGACAATGAACTAGACAAAGACAACACACATCCGGGAATTGTGAACGTATTCAGACTTATGCACGCTAGACATGATTAGCGCACGCAACGTATTCATTTACGCACTTACGACATTTTGGTGACGAGAACAGAATATGGATAGAAGCAAACTAGGAACTTAGATTGCATGGAAATTGTGCACGTTATAGTGACCGCACACGCAACATTTTAGTTAAGCACTCAATTGATATCTACGCACACAAATAGATGGAAGGAAGAAAATGCATGATGCTTCTACAATATTTGAATAATCAAGGCAAAAGTGTCTTATGCACGTAACGTGGAAAAGTTACGAAACTAAGCTTTTTGTGATATGCATATGACAAAAGTGTTTAAACACGCAAAGAAGAAAGGAGTTAAGTGCAAGTCTACTACTTCAAATTCTAATCCAAGTAAAGGCATATCTTACGCATGCAACTCCAAATGACAAAAGTTGTCATTGACACATTGGAAGTTGAATGATATATCAGGTACTAAATTTAAATATTCAATCATATCACATGTTTTAGAGGAGTAAAACACACGCAATGTTTAAAAGTCTTTACGCACGCAAATAGAACATGAAGTTGTGGAGTTGACATTTTGGAATGAATCTGTTGTACCCACATTAGCATCTGAAGAACACAAGTTCAGAAGTAGTGCATGCAAGTGAAGAATGCGCTAAAGTGTTGTGCATGCAAATGTTGGTAACGTACATAAAGGTTGATGTGACAAGTGCTTGATTTCAATTTTATCTCACAATGGCTAGTAATCATTCCACAACGGCTCCAAACTTTTTCCAACGATCTAGAAGGTATTTTTGGCTATAAATACACTTCTACAACAACAAAGGAAAATAAATAAGCCTTTGGTATTCATTGCAACTTTTGCTTCTTGCTTTGACATTCTATCTACACCTACTCTTGCTCTTAGTGCTTCCAATCATATTTGGGTTGGTGTGTGGTAATTATTGTGTCATAAGTACACTTTGTAACAAACAAAATCTTTGCTTAAAGGTAGTGATAGGTTTCCTTATTGTTCCTTGGTAAAAATAATAGAGTTGTAAGGTTTTCTAGCTGATCCAAAAAAAAACTAGAGGGTTATGGTTTCCTAGTTGATCCCACAAAAACTAGAATTTGTAAAGGTTTCTTGTGATTCAAAAATAAGAGAAGTGTACAAAGGTTTCCCTCCACCCGTAAATGAGGAGATATTGGATTCAAAAGTCTCGTACGAGGCTTGAAGAGTGGACGCAAAGGTCCCTTGTGATCCGAAAAACAAGGAAAGTGTACAAAGGTTTCCCTCCACCAGAAAATGAGGAGATAATGGATTCAAAAGTCTCGAGCGAGACTTGAAGAGTGGACGTAAATGTTCATTGTGATCTGAAAAAAAGGGAAGTGTACAAAGGTTTCCCTCCACCCGAAAATGAGGAGATAATAGATTCAAAAGTCTCGAGCGAGGCTTGAAGACTCGACGTAGGTCAAGGAGGACTGAACCACTATAAAATCGACGGCTTAATTCTCTCTTCCCTCAACTCTTTACATTTATTGCTATTTGCTTTATTGTTGAGTTATTTGTTTTGGTTGTCAATTGGATTGTAATGTTTCGTTAGCAAAATTTCCAAAAGGTTTTAAAAAGTCTTAAACAATCCAATCCACCCCCTCTTGGAATATTGCCATCTTAAGACAACATTAAGGCTATAGGCTTTGCTTGTTTACTTAGAATTATGATAGTTAACTGACATAGATGATAGTTTACCACAAGTTGAGAGGGTACTTCAAAGAGATTTCACATAATGTCGTTGTTTGATAATACTTTATGTAGTTCAACATTAATATATTCATATACGTATCCATTCTAATATATTTTAATTCAAAATTAATGTGTTATAAAAGTAGCAAATATCAATAACAATGTTAACATTGGCATATGCATTTTTCTCTTATCAACATCCATAGATTCAAATTGCAGCCTCCATTATGCTAGTGCATGGAAGGAGTTGCAAAATATGGACCCAATTCGCCCAAATTCATTAAAAAGACTAAGAAGATGAATCAGTCGAGTTGGTCATTTGTTTCTCCGCCTTAGGTGATCTTGCATCACAATTGCAACATTCTGCTGGCACGAATGCTCCTTAATGAGTTCCATTATGAATGCAAATTCTGAGTTTACATTGGAATGATTCAGAGAAGGCGAAAGGATCTTCTTGATAAGGTAGGGGAGCCCAAAATCCTAATTGCTTAAACTCCATAGGTTTTTGTTGATTGCTAAAATTTGTTGATTTGTTGAACTTGCATTTGGATGGATTTTTGTTGATTTTTGTTGAGGATCAATGATGTGCGTGTTCTATTGATTTATTGAACTTGTATTTGGGTGAATTATTGTTGATTGTCGTTAAGGCTCAATAGTATACTTGTTATGTAATTGAAGTCTGATTACTCAAGGTCTATGAATTGTTGTTAATTGTTGTCGATTGGTTGAACTTTCATTTGGATTAATTGTTGTTATTGTCATTAATGCTCAATGCATACTTATTATGTAATTTGCTAATGTTTTATGTGGTGGAATCCGTGACACCATACACGCAGCAGAAATAAAAAAATTGTCAACTAATTCTACCGAGGATCCAAGTAATTTGATAAAACTGATTAGGAACCATGTGTTTACCTAAATGTTTCGAATCAAGAACGAGAAAGGTGTTGTTGAGTTGATTCTTAGACGCTACAGGATGTGAACGTCCTCTACCAGTATCCACACGAATAGAACTATAAGATGTGCTAGCACCGAATTTTGAGTACACTCTCAAAAATAATACCTTTGCTATTTTTCTCTCTTGTGTAAGTGAGGTGGACGGCCAAGAAGAAGTAAAAATGGCTTCGGTTCCATAAGAAGATACTTATAGACTTTTGGAAACCCTAGTCCTAGTCTTACTACGAGATCCAATTCTAGTCCCATCAGAATTCATTTTTACCCCTAATTGAACAAGGATAGACTACTTCAAAATTTATTTATTACTCTTAATAAATAAATTTCAGCCCCTATTATTTCATAAATAAAAATACCAATTGTCATATTGACCAAGTCAAAATTTCTCTTAGTTGACTAAGTAAAAGAAACTCTTTATTTTGTTAACTAAGTCATACATACAATTCTTCTTCAGATCTTCCAAGTAAAACTTGCAATTCCTCTTTCAATGAATTGGTTCATTGCAGAAGAAGCAAACTCCCTTCTTAGGTGGCTTGGGCTACTTGGTCTTGGGCTTGGACTTGGATTGTTCCTTGCCCTTTTCAGTCTTACCTTTACCTTTCTTTTTGAAACCCTCTCTCCTTTGAAGCATGAGCATATGATTTATTTTTTGAATGTTCTTTTTATGCAACTCAACAATAGACTTCTCCATATAGAGTACATTGTAGTTCATGACAAACTGGTCATAACTTTAAAGTAGAGAACCCAGAATCAGGTCAGTAGCCAACTCTTAACTAATAGGAGCACCAAGTTTGTCGAGGTGATCTATGTAACCTTTCATATTTAGCACATGAGCACTTACCGAAGTGTCTGGATTCATCTTGCATGCATTCAATGCCTTAATGGTTACAAACCTTTTTTGATGTTCTTGCTCTTGAAACATTTCCTTGAGATCGTCATCATATCAAATGCTTCCATTTTCTCAAATTTCTTCTGAAGCTGGTAGCAAGCATAAGACATGTTACACCCACTAAATCATTCACATGCTTCTGATAAGCATATTTTTCAGCTCTTGGGGCATTGTTTGTAGGTTCATTAAGGATTTCTCGTTCTAGGACATAAAGCTTCCTTTCTTGTTTAAAGACAATCCTCAAATTTTGAGACCAATAAAGGAAGTTATTCCCACTTAGTTTTTCCTTCTCAAGGAGAAATTGCAGAGAAAAGTTTGAAGTATTTGTGTTTGATGCCATTTATCTGCATACAAAAACATGCAAAGTATTTAATAAATGAGGTCTTAAAACTTTCACTATTTTTATCAAATTAATATCCCTCTAATCAATTTGAAAACAATCTAATAGTTTCTTAGTGGGTCAAGATCCATACTTCACTTAATTTTAAATTTGATTTTGGCTCAACACTTAAAATTAAGTTATTTAGGTAGGAACTCTTTCCAATTATATCACATATAATTCTTGAATTATATGGGATTTTGACGTCTCATCTCCCAACATATGAAATCCCATATTATACCCATAGGTCCAAAACCATTTTCATAGCCTAGTTAAGTCTAACCATATTTAACTTATGAATATCACCATTGCCCATCTCTTGTCTTCCTAAGATCGCCCAATACCCTGCTTTGGCAGAACCTATATTATGACTATCAAAGTATTGACAAGTGTTGAATTATGTAAGGTATTTTATGACTTAATATTTAGGTGAGGGATTATCGTTGTTAAACAGGAAAAATTTGTTCGATAATATATCATCCATTACATACATGGATCACATACAAGTATATATATACAACATAATTAAAACGTGACATGACATGGCCCATAAACCTAAATGATCTTCATAAGCCAATATGGAGATTAAATACTTAACCTTTAAGAATTCCTCATCCTCATGGGTTTGTCTTCATAATTACGGACGAGCCTCCATTATTCTTTACAAATAAATAGCATTCCTATGTTATTCTATACTAAAGCAATGAATTAAAAGAAACACATGTCATGTCATAAATCCCAAACTAAATAAATTAAAAATTATATAATACAATCCCATAAAATAACCTGTCAATCACATTGAACATACATTTAGAGCCATGTACTGCACCATGCAAAAGCACATAAACACATATAGCACATAATCATATTATGGTCATATAAAAATTTCGGTGTTCATCAATCCAATTAATTATAAGGCGCTACGCAGACTTAGAACGTCGATTTTACTTGACTCTTTGAATGAGTTGCTGCCTTAAAAATCCATTTATCATTAATCACATTAACATTCGGATTCCCTTCAAATCAAATTTAAAAATACACCATTCATACTCATTAATTCTAATCACATTGGAAATCCCAATCATACTAGGAGTAGTAATCCTAATCAAATTAGAAATAAAAGACCCTAGTCATGTTAGAAGTAGCATGGCCGAATATACAAACAGTTGGGAGCCGAATTTAATCCTAATCAATTTTTAATCCCATTAAACATTGTGAGCCGAATTTACAATCAACATATCATGAACATATTATATCATATATAATAGATCATAAGCACGAATTCAAATATATCACATAATAAGAAATCAGATTTATCGAAATTGTAAGTGTTCCTGATACCACTGTTGGAATCTGTGACATCATACACGCAACGAAAATAAAAAAAATGTCAACGAATTCCACTGAGGATCCAAGCAATTCGATAAAACCAATTAGAGAATGTGCATTTACCTCAATGTTTCGAATCAAGAACGGGAAGGTGCTGTTGAGTTGAGTTTTAGACGCTGCAGGATGCGAACGTCCTCTACCGTTATCCACACGAATCGAACTGTAAGATGTCCTAGCACCGAATTTTGAGTACACTCTTAAAAATAATACCTTGCTATTTTTGTCTCTTGTGTAAGTGAGGTGGACGGCCAAGAAGAAGTAAAAACGGTTAGGGTTCCGTAAGAAGATACTTATAGACTTTTGGAAACCCTAATCCTAGTCTTAATATGAGATCTGATTCTAGTCCCACCAGAATTCTTTTTTACCCCTAGTTGAACAAGGATAGACTACTTCAAAATTTATTTATTACTCATTAATAAATAAATTTTGGCCCCTTTTATTTCATAAATAAAAATACCAATTGCCATGTTGACCAAGTCAAGATTCCTCTTAGTTGACTAAGTCAAAAAAACTCTTTTTTTTTGTTGACTAAGTCAAACATACTACTTTTGACTAGGTCAAACGAATTTAATTTGTTTTTAAAACTATTTAAAAAATTATTTCATATAAAATAATATCAAGATATATATGTAGCAAAACTCATTCTAGTGTGTGACCTTGTAGGCACACTCAATATTGGCAGTAGGCATAAATTATCATTTAGGCCCACAGTCATAACCGAACTATAATAAGACATTATGACTACCCAACTTGAGCGACTTCGATAACTCGACAAAACCTAATTCACAGTACAATATTTAGTCATTTTATCACACGATATCTCGATTAAGCATAAAGCATGGATAACATCATCTTTATATAACTTAATCAAGCATTTCTTGATACCCAAGTAGATTGACCAAAACAAATGATATTGATAACCCCTATCAATTTCATTCGAGCACGGTCATGCATTTCATCAGTCCTACTTGTCAAGTGGTCAATAGATATCTCACTTAAATAAGAGCGGAACAAATTCCTTCACTGCCGCTTACATTCCTCCACATGATTTACCATATGTTCAATTATAGCTTTTATTATCATCCTGTTACGGACGATGTTGAACTATATTAAAACATAAATATCCTCATGTAGGAATACATGGTGAATTCAGGTCGAAGGACTCAAATATCACTACTGCAATAAGAAGCACTGAAGACATAATCCATGTAGTATTTCTCATAGCAGGTCAGTCCAATATCATGTTCCCAATATGTATCTATATTCTAAGCAACATCCTATATCCATGATTAGTAAAATATGATCATCTCTCATAGCGCATACTAGTGTTATATCATTATCATTCCCATAATAATGAATGACCAGGGACAATTTAGAATAATATTCATTTATCTTAAGGTTTTACTATCAAGTCATGTATTTGATAACATAAGACATAATCAACTATTTATGGATATTATTATCAAGTTAATGCATTACTAAATAACATGATAATATATATATGCCAAAATAGAAATGCCTCATATTTATTAAATAGCAATATAAATGACAACGTTTATATGATTGCGCTAGACATATCACTAACATTATGTAGTTCAACATTAATATATGGGAGAAGGGTCCTTTTTAACCTCATTGTTTTTGGATCAAATCA
>CAODLS012285265.1:0-10503 GCA_948243855.1 Flueggea neowawraea | reverse complement strand
GAAAGAAAGTAAAAAAGAGCCTAATCACGGCAAAGTAAAAAAAGAATAAACAAATAGAGTAAGGAGGAGGAGTAAGGCCGAACTCATAAATAGCACCCTGAACTTGTAATTTTTTTTCTTAAGTCCCTTAACTTTATAATCTTTCTAATGAGCTCTTAAACTTGTCAATTTCATCCTATTAAGGATAAATCTGTTAACTTGGTCATGTCAGTTAACGGTGTTAGAAAAAATTTGAGGTCGAACCCATAATTAAGCCCTCCAACTTGTAATTTATTTCCCCTCAAGCCCTCCCCGTACACACATATATTTAATCATTTCGTTTGTTCTTTCAACAAAAAATATATTTGATAACATATAAATATTAAACATAAATATTTTGATATATTTAATAACATATAAATATTAATTATTATTTCACCTATTCTTTCAAAAAAATATATTTTGATATATTTAATAATATATAAATATTAAACATAAATATTTATGTAATATAATAATTAAAATAAAATAAATATAAAAATAAATATTTTTTTTCATACTTTATTATATTTTACTATACTTTTACAAAAAAAATAGTAATAAAATTTAATTATAATTAGCAAATATATTGATTGATTAAATATACAAATATATTGTAGTAGCAACGCCAAAAAATGGCACTGCAAATGGTATTAGGTTAGACTCATGGCGTAGACACTGTAGCAGCGGAAAAAAATGGCACTGCAAATGACACTGGGTTGGACTCCACACCCAACGTCATTTTAAATTTTTTGTGCCAATTTGGCGTGCATTGGAAAAACCCTAAAACGTTATTTTACATGTCTCATTTAACAGATTTGCCCTTAACAGGATGAAATTTACAACCTAGTGTCATTTATGGGTGTTGTTACAATATACTTGTATATTTAATTAATCAATATATTTACTAATTATAATTAAATTTGATTACTATTTTTTGTAAAATTATAGTAAAATAAAAAAAATAAAAAAAAAATACAAAGCACAAGATCTACAAATTTAAAATATAAACACATTCATATCAATGTAATTTCATATAAATAAAAATATTCTACCATATTAAAATTGAATTTACAATTAAAATATATCAAAATAATTTTTTTTGAAAGAATACATGAAATAATAATTAATATTTATATGTTATTAAATATATCAAAATATTTATGTTTACTATTTATATGTTATCAAATATATTTTTTGTTGAAAGAATAAATAAAATAATTAAATATATATGTGTACAGAAAGAACTTGAAGAAAAATAAATTAGAAGTTAGAGGATTTACTTATGGGTTCAACCTAGACTTTTCCTAACACCTTTAACTGATGTGGTCAATTTAACAGAGTTGTCCTTAATATGATAAAATTGACAAGTTTAAAGACTCATTAAAAAAATTATAAAGTAAGGGATTTAAGAAAAAAAAAAGTTATAAATTCAGGGGGCTATTAATGGGTTCCACCAGAAATTGTATGAATTAAAAGCATCCTCACTATTTTCAACATTCTTGTGTAGAATGACAATTTGTTTTGGTATTGTAATCATATTCATATCATTCTCCAACATTGGATTATCTCTATTTCTCACATGAAGAAGAAAATCTCCAAACTCTTTATGTACACATACTCTCATATTATAGTAAAATATAAAAAAAATACAAAGCACAAGATCTACAAATTTAAAATATAAAAACATTCATATCAATGTAATTTCATATAAATAAAAATATTCTACCATATCAAAATTGAATTTACAATTAAAATATATCAAAATAATTTTTTTTGAAAGAATAAGGGAAATAATAATTAATATTTATATGTTATTAAATATATCAAAATATTTATGTTTAATATTTATATGTTATCAAATATATTTGTTATTGAAAGAATAAGTAAAATAATTAAATATATGTGTGTACGGAAAGAACTTGAAGGAAAATAAATTACAAGTTGAAGGACTTATTTATGAGTTCAGCCTCAACTTTTCCTAACACTGTTAACTGACATGGCTAATTTAACGGAGTTGTCCTTAATATGGTGAAATTGATAAGTTTAAGAGCTCATTAGAAAAAATATAAAATTAAAGGGTTTAAAAAAGTTATAAATTCAGGAGGCTATTTATGGGTTCGACCAGAAATTGTATGAATTAAAAGCATGGTCACTATTTTCAACATTCTTGTGTAGAATGACAATTTGTTTTGGTATTGTAATCATATTCATATCATTCTCCAAGATTGGATTATCTCTATTTCTCACATGAAGAAGAAAATCTCCATACTCTTTATGTACACTGACTCTGATATTTGTACTCAATCTCGAAATTTTTTATTTTATTTTAGAGATAAGATTTATCCAAACTTGCCTTCATGGATTCCTACCATGTTCCATGAGGTAATCCTGGCAGTGCCTGCCTAATAATAATACAAAAAAATAATTACTTTTCCTCCCAAATATCCAAAATTGCTCATAATATTCTTGCGACTTCTTCGATTGTTTCAATAATTAATCTTTTTTTCCATTGGGGCCTCATCTTATATAATAAGTTTAACTCTACTCATAATTCTATTTGTCTAGTTTATTTTGAGATTTCACATAGACTTGTTTTTTTTTGGACTTAATGGTATACCAAATTATAAATGTGTCGTTAAAATCTCTCGCCTAGAGATTTCATGGGTTACAGGTAAGCCCGACAAGCTTGACCCATTCGTCGCATCAGGTCGGCCCCTATACAACAAGACCAAGTAGAGGTCGGTCTGGTGAAGGAAGATCGTCTCATGCGGGTAGCTGGGTGAATTGGGGAGTTAGTCAGTCGCCTTAAGTTTGGTGTGGGGGCACCACTTCTTTAAACGAAAATCATGAATTTGTTATTCTACTCAAGAATTTCAAATTTAAAAAAACAAAACCAAATAGATTGGGTCCATGAAAATAAGCCCATGTTCAAGAAGATTTTAATAAACGCACTTAATGAATTTGTTTTTAATGATAAAGGGCAGGCAAAATAAAAGAATAAGGTAGATTTTTACGTTTAGATCTTAAATAAACTTCATCTACCTCTCTTATATATTGTATATTATATAAATAGCAGCTCTCTACGCATTTTAAAAAAGCGTACTATTGACTCTCAAATAGTTTTAAAACTCTTTAGAAATTTTGACAAGTGTCAGTAATCAAAGGCAAGAACTCTAATCTATTTTATTGTTTTGTACAATTCAAAATGCCTCATTTAACTTTGTGAATTTCAAGATGAGATAGCAACCATTTTCTTTTCACCTTTTTTTTCCTAAAGAGAAATGTTAGAAATAGTTTATTTCTAATTCTCTTACTTTTTTATTTGTCAATTTCAAATGTTCATATAGTTAAATATATTTGGTGTAACCCATGTTGAGATACATAAATTGTTAAACTTTAAAGTCTATTGGGCCTAGCCCAAATCGATAAATGAATTCAAAGACCACATTTTATAAGAAGGTGAGTTAGCAAATTGGATTGACACTAGAAGATTATGTTCATACTTACAAAAATTGCATTTACGCTATCACGCTTCATTTATAAATAGAATATTTCATTACACTTTAGAGGTACATTCTCTCTACTAAAAAACTATACCAAAATTTTTGCCAAATTTTATACTAACTTGAGCATCAAAGAGTCCCTTAATGACTAACCGACCTCACTTTCTTCTTTGATCTTGCAGGGATTCTAAGTGTTTTTTACCGTGTGTTCTTCTACTTTACCATTCTTGATTGTGTTACAAGTTAGAGACAACAACAATTGGCGTTGTATTTGAAAACTCGAACAAAAAGCCATATTTAGTTAAAAGTTGTGTTCCAAGCCGTTTAACCTCGACTGAAGGCTATTGTAGTATCATGCTCCTAAATTGTCTAGGATACGAAGTCAATTATAAACACTTTCCTCTCTCAAATTACTGAGCATTTTTTTAGAGACAAATATGTGAGGGTCTAAGTCTATAACGGACAAGCTCAAAGCGGACAATAACTCAATGGGTGGTTTAGTGATCGTCGAGGGACATGGTCCACAACAATATTATAATTATTAGTATTACGTATTAAATTTTTGTTAATTGCGAATAAAAATGAAAAAAAAAAAAGAAACTAATGTTATCATCACTCTTCTTCCAAAATGGTTATGGTAGTGAATATAGATTAGTGGAAATTACCCACTACATAATCTTTTTTATAAAAATTGAAATAATGTTAGCTTTTGTGAAGTTATTTTAGATCAAGTAAACTATTTACATTTAAAAACAATTGTTGATTAGATTTGTAGTATAATATTTTTTTCCAACTAATTTTTCCTATAATTTTCCCATTGAAAATTTTTACTAATTAACTATTTTTGAAGGATTAATTTTAAATTTTAATTTTAATTAAATAATTAATAGTATTTTGGAGTGTTAATTTTTTTATGTTAATGAAATTTTTGAAGTGAATTAATTTTGTTAATTAAGTGATAATTGGTTGGAATTTGAAGAAAGAAGAAAAAATTGAAGAAAAGAGAAATGATGAATGAACTACAGGTTGTTTCTGTGTGTAGAGACAACTACACGTCGTTTTGGTTGCTGTCGTCCTCAGAGAAGACATGTCGTTCGTGTGTGTTTGGGCTGGCCATGAACGACATGTCGTTTTGTTTTGCACTCTGTCGTTCGCGCCTAGAATCTGTCATCCGTGGCTATGCTTAGACTGAGTGAAACGACACCGTTTCGATTCTGTTTTAAAGGCAGCATACCACTTTCTTCGTTCTTCTTTGTTTCATTTCTTCTTCTTTCTTCGATCCTTCACTCCTCAAAAGCCTAAACCCGATTCTCTCCCATTTTCTTTGTTTCCCATCCATTCTTTTCTTCAAACAAGGTAAGAACTTGCTTCTAATTTGTTCCTTTACGTTCTTTTCCTGCAAAAGTTAGTTGGGTTTGTTTTTCATTCACTTGGGTTTGGTGGGAGCTAAGTTGCATATTGAGAACCATTTATGGACGGATTTGAATATTTTTTGTTGGATTTTGATGAATTTGAGCTCAGTGAACATGAATATATGTTAAAAATAGAGGTTTGATGTGTTTCCTTAAAATGGGTTTTTTGGATCCGAAAATTGAGGGATGGTTTGACAGTGGCCTGGACGAAAATGTTAATGGATTTAGATACTAGGTTGATTTTGAGTTGATTGGAGGAATTAAAAACAGTGGGTTTAGGTTGGAATGGTTGAATCCCGTTTGGTTGGGGATTAAGGATTATTTGGTGTGAATTTCTAACAAAATGACTAAATAAAAACTTTCCATTAATTAGAGTAAATGAAGGACTAAGCCTGATATTTTACATTGGGCATAATGTAATTTTTAAAAATAGAAATTTAAATTCTTAATTTTAAAAAATTAAATTTAGATTTGTAATTTCAGAAAATTAGAGAATTTAATTATAATTTTAAAATACTTAGAGGACTAATTATAAATTTTGAAAAATTTGGATATTAATTCATAATTTTTGAGATTGTAGGGATTAAATGGTAATTTTACATAGATCGGGGACTAAACTATAATTTTACCTAGAATCCTATTTTCGAGACGAGAGCGATAAATTTTCATTAAAGTAGATTTTTTGATATCGAACAAACGTCTACATTTACATTTGCATTCCACACATTTAGTATTGTCTAGACATGGCCAAACCAAACCGAAATTGGCTAACTGGATCAGTCAAACCCGTTGAAAATTGGACCAGCACCGGAATCGTGAACTGCACAATAAAAACCTGCAGTTCGTTGACTGGTTCCGGTTCAGGGGTACCAAACCCGTGGAACCAGCGGTTTCATACGGTTCCGAACCTGCTGTTCCAACAGTCAGAACCGCCGGTTTTGACCGTTGACAAACGACTCTTTCACTTTTTCCTTTCAATTTTTTTCTTCTATAAATACCTCAACATTCATCACAAATCTCCACACCAAGTCTCTCTCAATCTCTTCTACTATCTCTCAATTTCTCAACATTTTTACCACTATCAAATTGTTATTATTTATTGATAATTTCATATTTCTCTTAATTATTTTTTAGATTTTGCTTTTACCAAATAAAAAAATATTCATTTTGAGAAATTTTTGCTTCAATTTTTTTAGTATAATTAATTTAATTAATTTTTATTGTATTTTTTAGAGTTATATTTTGTGAAATAATTTTTTTAAAGAATGACAAGTTTTGGTGAGAACAAAAATTTTGAAAATATTGAAATTGAAAATGTCGGAACACAGGAGAGTGAAATTCAAGCAATTCCTAGAGAAGAGGGGGGCGGGAGGAAGAGCTCAAATTCCGACATTTCAAAGTACATTTTAAGAAAAAACCTAAAGGTGATAATGACGTTCTTTGTAATTATTGCTCGCAGGTGTAGAAGTTCAATCATAGAGGGGGTTATGGGACGTTCCAATGACATGTACAAGTGAAACATCCTCACAAGGTGGGATTGGGTGGAGACCAAATGCAATTAACTTCTCCTCCTCTTCCTCGTTATGATCATAATGAATGTAGTAGTGATTTAGCAGAAATAGTTGTCGTAGATCATTTATCATTTAGTTTTGGTAAAAAAACTTGGTTTTAATAAATGGATTAAAAAAATTTGTCAACCGGATTTTAAAACGGTTTATAGAAATACACTTAAAAGGAATTTGTTAAAATTGTATAAAAAAACAAAAAAAATGGTAAAATATTTTCAAGGAAATGATATAAATGTTTCCATTTGTAGTGATATTTGGAGTGATCATACTCAAACTCATTCATATATGATTATTACATGTTATTGGGTCGATGAAAAAATTTTAATGCAAAAAAGAGTTTTAGCATATTGATGTTTTGATGAACCTCATACTGCAACAAACATTTGTAGAATAATTTATAAAATTTTAGAATAATATAGGTTGGTTCATAAAATATTTTCAATTTCATTTGATAACGCTTCGGCTAAATACTGCTTCTATTTACGAATTAAAATCAATTTGTGAACCGAATTTTGGCAGACGATTTTTTCATGTACGATATGTTTGTCATGTTTTAATTTTATGTGTTTAGGATGGTTTAGAAGCAATGAGTGTTTTTATAACTCCAACAAAAAATGTTCTTTCTTATATTTAGGTGTGTTCTAGTGCTGCAAGAGAATGGACAAATTTTTGTGTTCAAAATGGTAAAAAATCAAAACGTTTTCCAAAAGATATTTGTAATCGTTGGAACTCGAATTTTAAATTGTTCAATCAATATATTGATTACAAAAAAATATTGCGTTCTTTTGCTGCTTAATATGTTCCAAATAGTCATCTTTTACCAAATATGTGGACTATTTGTAAAAAACTTATGGAGATTTTAAAATATTTTTATGATGCCACTCATAATTTTAGCTATGTTTATAAACCAACTTCGCATGAATTTTTAGAATAAGCATTGAATATAGCCGGTGCGTTTATGGAGGGTGAGAAAATCGATGAGATTAAATACGCCATCTTTCAAATGATATGAAATTGTTAAGTTATTTCAAAATTATTCCTGACATTTATCTTGTTGCATTTGTTTTTAATCCTAGGTCTAGAAATAAATTTGATTTATTGCATGAAATGTTGGATACTTATTATGAAATGTTAGGATTAGATGATGATGATGATGAGCCTATTGATGTTACCCTAATTGTTACTAAAGTTAGGCTTTTAATAAATGAATTATTATAATTTTATTCTATTTCTTCAACTTCAAATGATGAATCTATTTTGTTCACACTTTCGCCTACCTCGTCCTCCTCATTGAAATGGGGGATCAATTTTTTAGCGGATAGGTGGAAGAAAATAAGAACTTTGACTTCAACCTCTCATTCGGTGCTTGAAGTTTATCTAACCACTGTTTTTGAGTTTGATGAAAGTTTTGAAATTTTGGAGTGGTGGCGACAACATAGGATGATTTTTCCAACGCTGGCGAAGATTGCACTCCAAGTTCTAGTAGTTCCAGCCTCTACTGTAGAGGTGGAACAAACATTCAGCAAGGAAGGCAACATTCTAGACCCAAGGAGATCAAGATTGGCTCTCGAGTCATTGGAAGCGCAAGTTTGCGTTGATGATTGATCAAGGGCGGAAGAAAGGACTAAAGATCAACTCATTCAATCATCATACTCTGACGAGTTCGTTAATGACGCTTCAACAATGGCAACTTCTGACTCCAATGACTTGAGTTAGGTAAGTAGGGTGCCACATTTTATAAATGTAAAAGAACTACGTGGGCTTTGATTCCTCTAAACCCCAAGAGGATACGTAGACAACCTAACATAATTAAGTTCGAGCCCTTCTGTTTTTTCACTTGTATAAATTAACTTGTATTAATTCTTGTATTTTTTTTACTTGTATTTAATTTAATTATACTTGTATTAATTCACTTGCACTTGTATTAATTCAATTGTACTTGTATTGTATGATTTCACTTCTATTAATTACATTTTACTTGGATCAATTCACTTACACTTGTACTAATTCACTTGTATATTAATTCAATTGTACTTGTATTAATTCACTTCTAATTATTGTTGTAATTCTAAAAAAAATTGTACATCAAATGCATCTTTATTTTTACATTGGTAAAAATTATCTCTATATTAAAAAATGTAACTAATATTTAAAAAATAATATCTTTATCAAAGTAGAAAAAAGAACGCAAGAACAAGATAAATATTGATTAAAAAATGGGTCGAACCAAACCAGAATCGATTGTTTAACAGGTCAAACCCGGTCAAACCCTGAATTGGACCAGAACCGTCCCAAATCGGAGAGCCACGGTCTGGTTCAGGTTCAAACTTTTTTTGAACCGGAACCGGCGATTCACGAATCGGAACTGCCGGTTTGTGAATCGTGGCCATCCCTAGTACTGTCACAGTACCAATATCATATTTTGAGCTCGTTTGATTTGTATAAATTTCAGCTTTTCGTTTCTGTCAGCATGATCAACCACCTACTAGTGGTATTTGATTGGATTATCAACTTGGATATTCAGATGAATGCAATGACAACTTCAAACACATAAATTATGTCTTCTGAAATTATATGTTTTTTATATGTGTGGATTTAAGTATAATTTTTCTGGAATTTTTATTTTGCTTCTGAGTTTAAATGTTTTTTTTTGTAATAAATATTATGTTCTGAAACAAATATTTTATTTTGTTTTGAATAAACATTGTTTTGTTTTAAGATAATTTCTGTAAATAATATTTAGTATTTTGTTTCTAATTTTTGATAAATATATTTATGTAAATATTAAAAATATATTTTTCCAGAAAATAATTTTTGCTTTGTATGCTATTTTGCTATTATTATTTATATTTCTAAAATTCACTATGCTTTTCTGCAATAAGTTTTCATCTGAATATCAATATATTTTCTGATATAAGTATTATGTTCAGTACTTTAAAATATTTTTGTTTAGTATTTTGTTTTGAATATATATATATATATATATATATATATATATATATTCTCAGTATATATTTGTCTATTTTGCATACTTGTCTGTTAAAAAATATATTAGGGTGTGAGACACTTATGTTACAGGGATAAATATAACATTTTGTATACCATTGTGAAGATCCAATTACCAGGGTAGGTGGTGACCGTGTGCCTAGCGAAAACACATGCGAATTATCTTCAGGTGGTCAAAGTCCACCTCATGCTGTTAGACAATTTGTAGTCCTATTGCCTTATTCTGCCAAACAATATATTTATATACATATAATCATGATAAATAATAATGTTTGATTGTATGATGTTTATTCTGAATATGAACGTTTTAGAAATGTATTTTGAAAACTATTATATATTATATATATTCTAATTACTAATTGTTTTGACTTCTTTTGTCTGATTTTGATTTTATCAAGTTTTAAATGTTTTATTCTTAGTAAATATTTTAGAAATAAAATATTTTATCTAAATTATTTGTTTACTTATTTATTTTGAATCGTTTGATTGTTTGTTGTATGCTTCGTTGTGAATGATTTTTAAATGAATTTCTGAACTACTATTTGTATATATACGAGTGTACATTGTTAATATATTAATATATACGTGCATGTGGTATTTTCTGAAAAAGTTTTTAAAATGGGTTTGTGAGACACACATGAGACAATTTGGTGTGTTATCCCTATTGGATTCTAACCCTTTTCTTTTCTTTTCCTTGTTTGTTTTTATTTTATTTTCAGGTGATTTTGTGGATAATGTTCATCTAGCTTTTCGCGCTCAGTGAGACATTTAGATCAGTAGTGAGTACTCTTTTGTTCGGGCCCTAGTTTATCTTTTGTTAATAATTGATCCACATTGGGATACTTATGGGTGTAGGTTTTGTTGGTTTTGTATGGTTGTCTATAAATATTTTGTTAACTGAATTTACTTATAAATATTTTATGTATATTAATATTTTGTTACGTTTTAAGTTTAGTAAATTTTACTTTTAAATTATATATTTTTAAAATAAAC
>CAODLS012284347.1:0-23935 GCA_948243855.1 Flueggea neowawraea | reverse complement strand
TACGTGAGGTTGGGTCTGGTGCTTCTAGAATTGATTTTGAGCGCCGATAACATACGTGAAATGTCCAGACACGTACGTAAGGGTGCCCTAACGTACGTGAGATATAGATTGATGTACGTGTGGCATGTTTTAGACGCCTTTAAAAGCGTTCAACAAACCCGACTTTCTTATTTACTACTCTCCCCAATCACTTAAAACTCTCTCAACTCGTTTGGGACTTCAAAGCTTGGTTCGTCCATCATCCATAACCATTTTAAGAGGTAAGATTACATCTCTTTCTTGGATTTAACATCTCTTTCATGCATTAATCCATAAAATCTGTTTTGGTCCAAACGGGACTAGGTTTAGGATTTTTGAATGATTCTAAGTTAATGGATGCTAAGGGTTGTTAGATTAGAGTTCATTGAGGTTAAAGGAACATGTTTGGAGCCTTCAATCTACAAATTTAATGAGTTATTGTGTTGGCTAGGGTTAGGTTCGGTTTTGATGATTTTTGTGATGATTTGGAGTTTGTTTGATGAGATTGATGGTAGATTAATGCTTCTAAAGGTGTTTAGGAGCAATGTGGGTGATTGGTTACATAGGGTATTAATCGAATCGAAAGTTCGCTGTTTTTTAGAATGAAACTTTATGTTTTCACATTTTTGTAATTTTTGGAAAGTTGAGGTCAAATTTGTAATTTCAGAAACTTAAGCTTTAGAAATGTAATTTTGGAAAAATTAAAGTATAGATTTGTAATTTCTAGAATTATGCGGACTGACTTATAATTTTACAAGTTAAGGATTAACGAGTAATTTATGAGAGTTCATGGATGAATTTGGAAATTCTAACTTATGGAGGACCTCTTGGTAGTTTGAGGACCCTTTGAGGACTAATTGGTAAATTCTAAAAGGTTTGAGGGCTAAAGCGTAATTTTATAAAGGTCGGGGACCAAACTGTAATTTTACGTAGATTTTGAATTTTGAGTCGGAAGTGATGAATTCACTTTCGGATTGAATTTTGAGCAACTTTGAGAATTGCATATGCATGTGCACGTATTTTGGTACGGTCACAGTACCAGTGTCTCATACATCATTGTTTCTGATCCGTTATTGTATCTGATGTGTTGTTTCAGCTTCCTGCCCTTGTCAGCGGGATCAGCTACCTAACAGTGGTACCAGGTCATAGAGCTTTGGACATCCATGTGAGTGGATGACAGTTTCATACACATAGGCTGTGTCTCTTCTACTGATATATGTTTTTGTTGTACTATCACCATAATATGTAAATTGGATTAATTAAAGAATTGAAAATCCTAAAAATTGGGTCTATGTGAGGACTTGTTTGATTTAACTTTGTTTATGAAATTATGAGAATTTCGATAAATGATGAGATATGTTTTCGGAAAGTTATTAATATTTTGGAAATATTAATAACACTTGGTTTTTGAAAGATTCTTTGTTTTTTTAAGAAGTTAATTGTTTCTGAAAAGCAACTCAGTTTTTGGTAAACTAGTATTTGCCTGGATTTTCGAATATCTTTTCAAAATAATTTTTTTTTTCTAAAAAATATATATATTTATATATATATATATTGAAATTATGGAATTGTTTTGGGAAATCGGTGACATTGTTTTTAGACTTAATATATAAGTTATATCTTATATATCTTCTTTGTTTGTGATATATCGGTCGCATGACTGACTGTTATTGTTATTGGATTGTTATTGGATTTAAATTATACTATGTATATGTTTTAGAGACGGGACACCTTGGCTACGGGGTTCGTAGCCTTTGGTATACCAAGGATTGTTATACCCAGCTACAAGGGTTGTCGGTAGCCATGTGTCCTGATCAAACGCATGATGTGTTATTGGATTAGTGGCAGAGTCCACAATCATTATTGAGCTGGTAGAGTGAAACATATCACACCACGATTGTTATTGTTACCAGTCCCTTATCCGTGGTATATGTTTTTTACTGATATCTACGAGATATGTTTTGAATTTGAAAATAATAATAATAATAATAATAATAATAATATTATTATTATTATTATGCCTATGTGGCGAAACTTTGTTTCTGAAATTTCTAGCAAGGCTAGAGAGATTTTTGAACTCTGTACTGAAGTTTTTGATAAAAGATAAAAAGAGTTTTTGATTTCTGAAATCTTTGGTAGAAATTTAAAAAGGGTCTACTTTGAAATCCTCGATAAGGATAAAATGGTTTCTGAAAAGGTTATGTTTTGTTTTTGGAAAACACATTAGCTTGAAAAACTTTGAAACTATTCTGAAAAGATTTTAGTTTAGTTTCTGAAGGTTTTCGTACATGTTGTTTGCTTTGATTGCGAACAATTTCGAAACGGTTTTGAATCGCTATTACGTATGTAGCGTATATACATATATATACATCCTGTTGTATACGTGCATATGGTAGTTTTCTAACGGTTTTCAAACCAGACTTTGTGAGGCACGTATGAGGCAATCTGGAGTGTTGTCACTCATTGGGTTTGACCCCTTTCTTTGCTTTGTCCCTGTTTATTCTCATCGTGCAGGTGACTCTTGAAGACCGCAATCTTTGGTAGTTGATACTCAGTGAGGTATTTCGATGTTGCGATCAGTGTCATTTTGATCGGACCCCACTGGTATGATTTGTTAGAAGCTCCACACCGGGTTACTGTGGGAATTGTTTTTGTTTCTGTTATTGTTTTTGAAATTTTAAATGTTTTTAATTTGAAATTATTTATGCAAATTATATTACACATGTTTTGTTTTTATTAAATGATGTTTAAACATTTATTGGTTTCATTATTTCAATTATATTTGAATTTTGTGGTAGAAGTTCTGAACATTGAGGCTTGTGCGAGTTGGGCCGGATTCCTATAGACGGTTCACCTCGTACGCTTGTCATGGTCCCGAGAATGGGTCGTGACATTTATCTACCATAAGTTATACGTGAGTGTTTGATTAATCTTTGTTTACTTCCAAAGGTACATTAATTAGCCAAAAAGATAGTTTAACCGATAAACAAATAAATTAATTAATCAGAAGATCTTTAGAGAATAATATCCTAAAAATATTAATATATTCTTTGAGCAGTAATACTAATATATATAGATTAATGAAAATGGTAGCCTTAATATTTCTCGTGGTTACAACCAAAATATTCCATAGATTTCAAACCCTGGAAATATACACAATGACAACCCAAATTAGCTGGACAGAATAACAAGGCGTCATCTGCAAATTGTAACAATAAGATTATGATACAACAAGATTTGCCCAGCACGATTTTGTACATACAAACAGGAAATGTAGAACAAAGAAAGATGATGGAAAATAAAGGACGAATTTAGATTACTATGAAGAGGGTTACACCCAGATGACCCTAACAGCTTTAGAGAGGCTGCTATTCTCTTCTAGACACATACTTTCAGCCACAATAATCAGCCAAATTCTCCATGGTCCTCTGACATTCCTCTCTCTATTTATTCACAATCCCAAAAACCGTTATAACCAATCTCACACCCCTGACGTGCCCTTCTAAAAACATACTAGTAATAAACATAAAGAAAACTCAAATGACCTCATAACACAACATAAAACAGACTCTAAAAAAATAGAAATACTCAATCTATCACAGAATCCATCTTTCAGCCCATCAACACAACCTTGTTTGCCTTCTTCTTCCTCTTATACACCAACACTGGTTCAATACCGCCCCTTTAACATTCACCTTGTCATCAAGGTGGAAGGAAGGAAATTGCTCCACTAACAAAGAAACTGGCTCCCAAGTGGATTCAAAATTCTGAAGATGCTTCCACTTGACCAACAATTCATGTTCCTCCTTCCCTGCACGCATGTCAAGAATATCTTCGGGTTCCACATGCCATTCTAAATCTTCAGCCAAAATCGGAGGCAATGGCTGGCTAATGACAGAGCTCCCCACTGCTGGTTTCAATTGCAAACCATGGAAAGTGGAATGAATCAAGGAATCCGCTAGCAACTCCAGTTTGTAAGCAACAGAACTGATCTTTTGTAAAATCTTATAAGGCCCAAAGAACCTTTGAGACAACTTCTCATTGATCCTCTAGGCCATTGATTTTTGCCAGTAAGGCAGCAACTTCAAGTAAACCAAATCACCAGTTTGAAATTCCACTTCTCCCCAGGATTGGTCCTCAAACTTTTTCATTCGATTTTGAGCCAACAAAAATTGTTCCCTCAGTTCCAACAAAGCGACATCCCTTTGTCGTAGTGACACGTCTAGCTCAAAGTTAGAAGTAGCTTGGGAGAAGTCTTACCTAGTTAGAGGAGTGCATTTGAGAGAGGAATGGTATGATGTGTTGTACCAATATTCAGCCCATGACAGCCACCTATTCCAATCCTTGGGTTTGTAGCTCACAAAACACTGCAAATAAGCCTCTGAACTTCAGTTTACAACTTCACTCTGCCCATCGATTTGGGGGTGATAGGCTGAGCTTCGATTCAAATGAGTCCCATGGAGCCTAAATAGCTCACTCCAAAAATTGTTCATAAAAATTTTGTCTCACTCCGACACAATAGATCGTGGAAATCCATGCAACCGCACCACCATGGACACAAAAATCTCAGCTACTTGTTTGGCCAAAAATGGATGCTTCAAGGGAATAAAGTGGCTATACCTATTCAATCTATCCACCACAACAATTATTGTATCATACATATCCTTGTGACTTTGGCAACCTTCAACAAAATCCATAGATATGGCCTTCCAAATTAATGTCGGTAAGGGTAAGGGTTATAGCAATCCCGTAGGCAATAATGTATCGTATTTGTTCTGCTGACACACGGGGCATGCCCCCACAAAATCCTTTACATCCAAACGCATCCCTTCCCAAAAGAATTCCCCTATAAGCCTTTTGTAAGTTTTTAGGAACCCTCCATGACCTCCTACTAGACTACAGTGAAATTCTTCCAAAAGATTAAGTTTAACGGAGGATGATTTGGGAATGACAACCCTATCTTGGAATTGCAATTGCTTTTGTTCCCACTTCCATCCCGGTCTTGACGTCGGATCCATCTCTAGCTCCTTGACATCAGTTCTTCTTCCCCCACCATACGCGATAAAGCATTTGTTGCCCTATTTTCATTCCCGGGCTGATATTGTATTTCAAAATCGAACCCCAACAGTTTCATAAGAAATTTGTGATACTTTAGAGTCACTACCCGCTGTTCTAATAAAAACTTCAAACTATTCTGGTCAGTACGGACAATAAAATACCGACCCAAAAGGTAGTGTCACCATTTTTGGATAGCAAACACTCTAGCCATTAGTTCCCTATCATACACAGACCGTGATCTGGCTCTACTCGTCAATGCTTGACTGTAAAAATCAATAGGCCTCCCTTTCTGACAGCACGTCTCTAAGCCCCACCCCGACACATTCGTTTTAACCACAAACACATCATTGAAATCGGGTAATGTCGATATAAGCATTATTGACATCACTTGCTTAAGTTGTTCCACCGCCTTTTAAGCTTCCTCTGACCATACAAAGTTGTCTTTCTTAAGTAATTGAGTCAATGGAACTTCCATTTTCCCATAATTTTTCACAAAGCGTCGATAGTAGCCAGTAAGCCCCAAAAATCCTTGCAATTCTTTTGGGTTTCGAGGTAGCAACCACTAGACCATAGCCTTAACCTTCTCCGGGTCCGCACGCACACCATCGCCAGAAATGATATAGCCTAAATATTCCAGCTCAGTCTGTCCAAAGAAACATATTTTATAGTTTACAAAAAGCTTATGTTCACACAAAATGGTTAGAACCTTCTGAAGGTGTAATATATGTTCCTCCAAGGTGGGACTACCGATTAAAATATCATCAAAAAATATCAACACAAACCTTCGAAGAAACCCCACAAAGATAGAATTCATCAATGATTGGAACGTCGTCTGTGCATTTGTAAGACCAAATGGCATTACGAGAAACTCATGGTGCCCATTGTGAGTGCGAAAAGCTGTCTTTCATACGTCTTCTGGCCATTCCCGAATCTGGTGATAACCCGATTTCAAATCCAGTTTCGATAATACTCTCGCCCCATAGAGCTCATCAATGTTGGGTATAGGGAAACGATCAGGCACAATGGCCTTATTGAGGGCTCTATAATCCACACAAAACCTCCAACTCATATCCTTCTTCTTCACTGGCAGTACCAGACTATAAAATGGACTGGTATTCGGCCTTACCACCCCTGCAGCTAGCATGTCTCTCACCAATCGCTCAATTTCATTCTTTTGAATGTGAAGGTATCGATAGGGCCTAACCAGGATTGGTTATGTCCGTTCTTTAAGTACAATAGAATGCTTGTGTTCTCTTTCAGGCAACAACTCAATAGGCATTGCAAAAATATTACCAAATTCATCAATTACCATTGCTAATCCAAGAGGTACTTCCTTCAGATGGTCCTCCTCTGATCCCTCTACTTTATATATTTCCAAGAGCACTCCGTCACCTCCAACATTATGGGTCAAAGTTTTAAAAGAAACCAAGGCCTTTCTTAAGTTAGGATCCTCTTGCAACACAATATTGTTCCCATCAAGTTCAAATTCCATCTTTAACTGGCCCCAATCCACTCTTGTCTCGCCTAACGTCGTGAGCCATTTCATACCCAATATTACGTTGACACTTCCCATTAAAAGAGATAAAAAGTCATCAACCACCTTTATGCCCGGAAGTTCCAACTCAATTTGCCTACAAATTCCATTTCCCCTCAACTATTCTTCATTCCCTATAGTAACATACACATCTATGGTAGAGATTGGTAAGCTCAGCGCCTTCACCACCTTGCATGAGACGAAGTTATGAGTAGCTCCAAAATCTATTAATATAATAACCTATGTCTGCCCCAATCTGCTCCTTACCTTCAACGTCTTCGGTGAACCCCATCCTGCGATCGAACTCATCGCTAATTCAACCCCAGACATATCATCAATTCCATCACTACTCCCCAAGTTCATACAAGCTAGCTCTTCATCTTCACCCTCATCACTAACCAACAGAACATGGAGGTCTTTGTTCCTAAACAAGTTCCCTACATGCCACTTCTCATCACAATGGTAATATAGCCCATTCCCTCCATAGTTGCGCTTTAGAAGCCGACTAGCACATCATCCTAGAGCTGGAACCCGTGGAGGCCACTAACGGGAATGGCGAGGAAGAATGAGAGGAAGTGGATTTTACGTCAGGTTTATTTGTCATAAAGGTTGGGTTGTGTTGGTTTGACATTTTTTTGGGCTAGGCGGATACGGAAAAAGAAGTGGGAAGGATTGGTTTATGTCATGTGATTTTTTAGGGGGTCCAAGGAATGGTCCGAAATTTGGTTTTGGTTGGATCTGAAGGGAGCTCTTTGGTTGATTTTGGTGGGAATTGGGGTAAATGGTTTAATTCTTCCTTTCTATACGGGTTGCAGCCAACATAGTCTCTTTTATCCCAATAGGATTTAGCATGGAAACTTCTGCCCGTATAACCTCCTTAAGCCCATTAATGAAAACATCAGTCATGTATCCTTCTTCCATCTTCCCCACAGCCGCTGGAATCATCTTGAACTGTTCCATGTACTCTGCCACCGTTCCCACCTGCTTCACAGCAAAAAATCGTTGAATAATGATGCCTTCATCTGGCCTAAGAAACCTCAACAACATCTGGCATTGCAATTTCTCCCAAGATGCAAAAGGTGTCTCCCTCTCTTCAAAACGCTTCTCCTTCAAAACATACCCCAACCGGATCTAACTTCTCAGTTTCAGTTAACTTGTTGACGGAAAAATATCATTCTGCCCTAAAAATCCAAGCATCCGGGTCGAAGTTGTCAATAGTGGAAATGTCGAGCTTTCATGGTTGTCGATCTTTTTCCACGTTTTTCTCTGCCAACGACGCCGCCTCTCCCGTATTCTCCATCGTCGGAGTTGACTTCTGACAGTTGATAGTGGATTTTGCTTGGTTACTTATTGCCAAGGATTGTCCTTTGAGGAGAATCCGTACTATGTTATCCATTCTCTTCAAAATCGCCTCAATGGAAATTGAAAGCTTCATCACCTTCTCTTCCAAGGTCGGGATCTACGTCATCCCCTACTCAACAGATTCTAGACGCGATTCCATTCTGGTGGTAACGACCATAACCTACAAGAGGATGGTCGTTGATATCAATTTGATACAACACTCAAGATTTGCTCGTACGATTTTGTATATATTATACAGGAAATGTAGAACAAAGAAAGATGATGGAAAATAAAGGACGAATTTAGATTACTATGAAGAGTGTTACACCCAAATGACCCTAGCAGCTTTAGAGAGGTTGTTATTCTCTCCCAGACACCTACTGTCAGCCACAATAATCAACCAAATTCTCCATGATCCCCTACTGACGTTCCTCTCTCTATTTATTCACAATCCCAAAAATCATTATAATCAACCTCACACCCCTGACATGTCCTTCTAGAAACGTACTAGTAACAAACATAAGGAAAAGGCTCAAATAACCTCATAATACAACATAAAATAGACTCTAAAGAAAATAGAAATACTCAATCTATCACAGAATCCATCTTTCAGCCCATTAACACAGCCTTGTTTCCCTTCTTCTTCCTCTTTTACACCAACACTGGTTTATCAGATTACTGAATCCATTTCGTCCATTTGAACACCCTCCACTTCCTCAATCGGCTTATGATCCATCAATTTCTTTAAAACTTTCCCCAATTATAATCAAAAGAAATGGATGATAATGGGTCTCCTTGTCTAACCCCCCGTTCCACAAAAAACTCAAATGTGGGAGAGCCATTAACTAGGATTGCAGTCCCAGGCGTTTCCAAAATTACTTTTGTCCATATCATTCGTTTAGACCCAAACCCTATTTAAGTAAGCCTTCTGGAAGTCCACTTTAAGTAAAAATCCTCCTTTTCGACTTGTTTTCATAGAATGCACAACTTCGGTAGCAATCATGAGCTTTCCAAAATACTTCGGTTTTGAATAAAGGCATGTTGCGTATTGAAAATCAGTTTATCCACCACCTTACGAAGTTTAAGTGCCAACACCTTTGTAATCAACTTGAGCAACCCATTTAGGAGACTTATAGGCCGAAAGTCTTTCAACAGCAAAGAACCCTAAATTTTCGAAATTAAGCAAACAAAAGCCGAATTTAGCCCTTTTGGAATCACTCCATTCGTGTAGAAATCCTGAAACAACCCCAGTAAGTCATTCTTCAAAATAGGCCAAGCTCTTCTATAGAAATAATAGTTGAACCTGTCCGGTCCCGGGGCTATGTTCTCTGCAAAGGAGGTAAGGCAAAAATTTCCTCGATATCAAAAGGTTTTCCAAAGATATGAAAATCTTCTTCCTGTAATTTCGAATGACCAAGGCCTTCAAGGGAAAATGGCGCTTCTTCACATCTTCTATAAAGATGAGCAAAGTGAGATAAAACACATTACTTAATATCATTAGGAGCAGTAAACTCAATCCCATTTTCTCTGATACAACTGATGTAATTTATTCTTGTAATGATGAAAAGTTAAAGTGTGGAAGAAATTTGTATTTTTATCACCCAATAAAGCCCATCATACCAGTGATTTTTGGTGCCACAGATCCTTTTTGGTCGTCATTAGTTGTGATAATCTAAATGGGAAAGCTTTTCTTGAGGTCGTCAACTATGTGTTTCACAAGTGGAGTGTTTAATGGGAGTACTCTCTGTTTTGGGTCAAAACCTAGTGGTCCATCCGGTTCATGAAATGTCAATTGTTCATGGCACTGGTTCATTCGGTTAGCTCGTGGAATTGTCATTGCAAAAACTTTTCATTTTAATGCTACCTCTTTCAATGGTATTTATGAGTACAACGTTGTTGTTTTTCACTATTAGCATATATTGTATCACTATGGTTGTTATCAATGTCTACTATTGTTACCCTCTCAAGTTGTTTTTGCTCAAATGTTAATTAGCCTTTGCAATAAAATCCAATCTCTACAAATAAAATATTCAGTGCATAGACACTCGTTTATTAGTTGAATTATGCATATTAACACCGATAGTTGAATTATGCATATTAACATCAATAGGCTTATAACTTACTAGTATTAGAGTCACCTTCAATATTAAAGATTTTTATAAAAAAATTTATGCAAAATTCAATAGGGTGTTTGATTATTGTTCGTTTTCTTTCAAAAGTATAAAAGTAGCTCAAGGAGATTTTTCTATTTGAAATTCAAATTTATAAATTTGTTAAATCGTTCAATTCTGAAAGTGTTTATTACCATTTGTTTAACCATCAAAAAAATATTAGTGTCGATTATATATATAGTCCCAAAAACATGTTTGTATATATTAAGTGGTGATGTATAATTGATTAGTGTGATTATATATATAGTTCCAAAAACATGTTTTGTATATGATAAGTGGTGATACATACACGCAAAACACCAAATTCTTTTTATAGATTAATCATCTCTAGTGTTTTACCCTTAATTACTATGCATATTGTTCAGGGAATTTCGTAAAAGATGCTCGTGCGCGACTAACGCGGGGTAAAAATGTAAAATATAGTTGTCCAAAAAAAATTTATTAGTGTTGATTATATATATAGTCCCAAAAACATGTTTGTATATATTAAGTGGTGATGTATAATTGATTAGTGTGATTATATATATAGTTCCAAAAACATGTTTTGTATATGATAAGTGGTGATGTATACACGCAAAACACCAATTTTTTTTTATAGATTAATCATCTCTAGTGTTTTACCCTTAACTACTATGCATATTGTTTAGGGAATTTCGCAAAAGATGATCGTGCCCGACTAACGTGGGGTAAAAATGTAAAATATAGTTGACCGCGTAAAATCATCTCTAGTGTTTTACCCTTAACTACTATGCATATTGTTCAGGGAATTTCGCAAAAGATGCTCGTGTGCAACTAACGCGGGGTAAAATGTAAAATATAGTTGACCGCGTAACGTGTGGAAAGGGCTCAGTAATGCCTAGTAGCTTAAAACTTAACATGAGAGAAAATGAGAGACAGAAACAAAGGGAAAGTAGATGGAGAGAACCTCGACAATGAAATTTTTATATAATTTGGAATAAGCAAATACAACATACAAAATACAGGATAAGTCAAAAAGTTTACTTTCGAAGTATGGGAGAATAATTCACCACACAGCTCGTAAACAATTGAACTAAATCAAGTACGTAAAAGATAAAGTAACCAATAAAGGAAGCAAAAGTTTATGCTCGAAGCATGAGAGGACTTAAAACTCACTATATAGCAAGCAAATAGTTAATATAGTCTTGACAAATAAACTAACTGCTAGAACTATGACTAATTTGAAAGCAAAATGTGAAAGATAAATGCAAAAGCAAATCGATAATAATAACGAGTTGAATGTCTGCAGTGTCCTTCCTTATTTTGCTCTCTTCCTTCATATTTATAGTGAGGTAGAATAAAAGGACTTAGTGGCGATTTTCCTCATCTTTTGCTTCTCACGTTTAGGTTTACTCCCATGTTGTCTTCTGAGCTCCATGTTCATTTTTTAACTCCCACGTTTTAGCGTATGGACTCGTCATGGAATAAATTTCCACGTTCTGTTAGATATCATATTGTTCAGAGTTCCACGTATGCCAGTCAATCTGTGCGAGGTTCTCTATAACGGCCAAGCTCCTCGGGTTATCTACCAAACATGAATCATTTTGGTCAATATCTTCAAATTAGTGTCTGGGGCTTGGCACCCAATGTTCTCAACCGAGGCACCTGCCTAATCGATCACATCGTTCTGCTACTCGAGCTTGGACTCTCTCTTTACTCTCGAGGAGACTTTGAAAATCTTCCCAAGCTACTCTCTATGAGGCGTCCTCGATAATGTTCCTTCCTTCGCATTCCCAATCGTGTCTCGGTTCTCTCACGTGTGACAAATCATACTTATCGTGTCGTTATCCTTTCAAAAGATAAAGACTTTGTTGTCGTTCTGCTTCCCAAGTGGTGGTGCTTTTTCTGCACGACATGTGTTCAAGCTATTAAATGCGGGTAACACATATATTCAAGCTTTATTTGCTTGCGTAGTTTCATGAAGGACGCTATGTTCACGAAAAATAATTTTAATAATTTAATGTATATTTTTTGATTATTTATAAAAGAATATATTTTTGTTGATTAAATTATATTACATCATTTTGATTAAAAAATAAAAAATGAACTTAACATTATAATTTTTTTAGGTTTCTACAAATATTTTAGGTACGAGTTGCTCTTTGATGAACAAGATTAAAGAAACGTTTGGGAAGGAGATGAAACATTGTGTTGCTCTTCGCCTATTGATTTGGTGGAAGCAGCAAATTTGAATCGGGAGAGCAAAAGGAAGAATGACAGAGAAGGGTTTTTTATTCAAATATAAGGGAGGGCAGCAGTTTTCATGCATTCGTATAACGACGTCTAATCAATTGTGATGACGAGGACGAACTACTAGAGTTATTAAAATATGAGGATCCACTAGTAGCTTTTGCTATACCTCAGGGACAAAATGGATAATTTTTCTAAAACGAACAATTTTGTTTCCAGCGATGGGAAAAGTGTGCTTTTTCTCCGGAACTAGCGTGATATGTCTGCAATGTGCAGATTAATTTAATAAAATAATTATTTTTTATATTAAAATATAATAAAAAAATTAATTTTAATTAATTGTTAAATATTTTTTTATAAAGTATGATGAACGAAAATTATAGATTAAAAAATTAATATCGTTATTTAAAATTAGTGAGTTTTTCAAGTTTTTAACAAATAGATTCATAGTCAATTGATACGGAACTTTTTACGTTTGTTATTACTCTTTGAAAAAAAGTAAAATACACTAATTATACAAGTAACTTTTTATTTCTCTTATTATTATTCATTTAAAGAGAGTTGAATATATTAACTTAAAATATGTTGGCATATTTTACATTATATAAAAAAAATCATCTTTATGTTATATAATATACACGATTGTTTAATTTATTATAAATAAACATATTCATTGTTAGGATTACTTTTGAAATTACTCTAAAACAATAATTATTTGCTATATTATATATGTCATTATTTAATTTATTATAAATAAATATGTTGATTGTTATGCCTAATCTAATACTATTTCTCTAAATTCTTTAAGAGTTTAATTATTTTTAAGAAGAAATTATGAAAATATAACTAAATATTAAATTTTTTTCTTAGTTAAATAATATTCTCCAATGAACTTTTGTTTTCAAGAATTTATGTTGGACCCTCTCTTATATGTTTATTATATAATTGATGTAGGCGATATTTACGTATTAATTCAAGCAGGAATGCATCTATTTTCATCCTATAAATCATGCTTTTATGGTGAAATTCTTATAATGTTTGTGATGATTGTAGGATGTTGGATTTGGCGAGAAATGAGTGGAAAATGGTGCAAATGGAAAAGCCTAAGAAAATCCATGAAAAGAAGAAGAAAACAAAGATTTCTTGAGGCAGAGAAGTGGCACGGTCATGCAAGACAATGTTGCACGGCCGTGACACTTGCAAAAGGAAGGATTTCAAGCCAGCAAAGTGGAACGGTCGTGCAAGCCATGTTGCACGGTTGTGCAACCCATAAAAGGAAGCCATTTTTGGTCCAGGGAACTTGCACGGCCATGCAATCCAAATGGCACGGTTGTGCAACCCTACAGGTGGTGACAAAGAGAGGAAAAAGGTGTGACACATGGAGCCAAACAAGTGGGGACCAAAGGCATATTCTAGGGGCATTTTCGAGAGAATTTTTGGAGGGTTTTGAGATCATATGTGGGGCTATAAATACTCCTCTTATGCTTTAGGCTAGCTTGGTGGAGAGAACACTCATTCCTAAAACCCCATTTATTAATAGCAAATATGAGTCTTCAGTTGAATTCTCGATAGTCCTAACGCTTTATTAATTATTATTTGCTCCTTTTGTCAATTGTTTGCTTTATTAATCTTGTCTTTTAATCCAAAAACTCAAAAGTCAAATCATGTTATTTATTGCTTTTATTTTAAGAATTGATCACATTTAGTACTCGTTCCCTTGGGTTCGATATCACTTGGAATACTCCTTGGTAAAACTACATCGATTCTAGTATGCTTGCTCGAGTTCGATCAAACACCCTAAACAAATCAAGAACAAATCAGGACAGAACGAAGAGCTACAGGAAGCCGTATTGGAAACTGATGAGTGTTACACATCTAGTCAATAAATTCGTCATTTGAAGACTAGTTTGATGGTGGAAAGCACGATTTTTTGCTCATTTTGCCATTATAGGCACCAATTTTTGTTGCCTCAAATCAACAACAACATCTCGACCACTGCAATCATGAATACATAATCAAACCCTGTAAAAAAGAGCAAAGTCAGAGGTCAAAGGTTAGACAATTGAAAGCACTTTCTCATTCAAGTTAGTATTTTCACAGAGTTTTGGTGTATTTAGCTGACGATTAAAACATACCTTCAGGTGAATGAGTTTCTCCTATTTATAAAGGTTCCAAGAGAAAGAGTAAGAGTATTGATAACTCTGTTCATGAGGATAAAGTATTGATAACTCTGCTCATGAAGATATCTCCTATTATTAGGGATATCTTTATTGTCTGTTGTAACCATAATTCGAAATTTAAAAAGAATTCATTTCACCAAAAATGCACATTTGGTACATTCTAAATCCACCAAAACAAACTAGCTTTTGAAGAGAATCCGATTCAAATTGCCATTTAATCCCCCATTCACACTGTGGAATGCAGTATGGAGGACTTTTCAGTCTAACTTGTGGTTTAGACACATTCACATGAATGAACGTTGAAATGTTGATCAACAAATTCAATTTGCTATTGCCATTCCACGACGTGAAAAAGACACTAAAGCAGTTTTATTGCCATCTATAATTACGAAGATGAGCATGTAACTTATCCAATTCATTCAACTATAGGAAGAAATTTAGGAAGAATTTGGACCATATAATAACCAATCAAGGATCGACGGACGACTTTATCTCATGCATGTTAATATTCATTCACATTTTGACATGATTGTTATCAATTTGCCTTTGTTGAAAATTAAACCCCCGGAAACGTTATTTTGCAGTATAAAGCACAAACAATGGTTATTTAAAACAAGGAATAAATTTCGTTCTGTTCATTAAAAGAAAAGAATGCTAAGAAAAGCTCTAAATATTCCTCTCTTCTGCTGCCTGGTTTTGACATCCATTTTCTTCATTGAACCGCATGGAATCGGTGCACGTAACATAGGTCGTATATTCTCTCCTCGACTGCTGTTGATAAACTTTTTTTTTTCGTCTGACATCAATTTTCTTCATTGCATGTTTGCAATACATGGAGTCTGTACTCGTAGATTAGCACATAATTGGTTCTATTCAATCTTATCGTTGTAAATCAATCTATGTATGTATAATTAGTTCTATATATGAAATAAGAACTTGATGGTGGTGATGCTTTATGTAGGGACACAAAGCCTACCCAATCAAGCAGAACCAGTGCATGGACACCCCTCTCCTGATCGCCATGTAAGAGACAAAGTCAACACCGTACAATTCTTCCTTTTTCTTGATATATAGCGAGAGAGAGAGGAAATATCAACTTATACTAGATGTAAGTTTTTTCAACATAAACCGATTCCTAACTATCCATTTTCTAAATCTAATGGTCATTAAATAGTGACAATTGTTGACAATATATATGTGTGTTTCTCTTGCAAAGTGGTGTTTTTCTCTTTTCCGGAAACTAAGGGATGCGGGGCTTTTGGCCAAGATACAAAATTCCATTAATAGATTCAAAAGCTTCGAAAGGATTGAAAGACAAAGCATATATAGCCCACAAGGGCATTTCCAACCGAATTGCAAAATGGAGTAAAACAACATTTTGCAGTCCAAATCATATTCCAATCCAGCAGCACTTCAATGGCATTTGTTTATTTTTTTTCTCTTTTCTTTTTTTGCTTTCTCTCTTTTGTTGTATTAACAGAAATGTTAATTTTTGTTGTATATCGGTACTTTTAATCAATCAATATATGTCCTAAACTAAAATTAAATTCAAATAATATTTAGTTTGTTTATAAATAATAGTTAAAATAAAATAAAATTTAAAAATTTAAAAAAAATTGTACAAATGACATGCTCTCAAATTTAAAACATAATACATTCATAATAATGTAATTTAATATCAATTAAAATATTCTACCATAATAAAATTAAACTTGTATTAAAATATAAAATAATTAATACAATAAGACAAATTATTAGCCCAAATTAGAATTTAATATTCAGGTAAATAAGTTTCATCTCCTTTATTGAAATAGTTTCCAACTAGGTTCGATGTAGAAGGTGGTGGTTGTTGAAATTGTCCTCTATTTGGCAAAATTTATGCCTTTCACAACTTCCATATAAGCACAAACATTAGGATCACCAATAGTACACAAATCATGCATCAAAATATTATCTTCTTGTTTCCTTTCATTTATAGGCAACCTTTGTTTGTTGAGTGCCAATGTTTTTGCATTTGATCTATCGAACATTTCCCCAAGTCTCTGGTTCTCTTCTTGCAGTTTATGGATACGTTGATGCAAATTTGTAATCATTATTTTTCTTTGTTGACGTTTTTTTTTTTAAAAAAACCCACAAGATTGTTTAGAAGAAGAGCCACCAGTATCATCATTTAAGTTAATTTGGAAGGCAAACAAACCAAGAGACCTTGCGGATTGGGATTTAGGAGTTGGATTTTCTGATTCTGATGAGACTTTAGGTCACACCATGCTTGCGAGAAACTTGTCTTCGTGGGGTGACATCATCTTAAAACTTTTCAAAATGCCTTACTGTGTTTCATACATGGTCAAATTTTTGAATTATTTAAATTGTGTGGTATGAGATATGATCGTTGAAGTAAATGTTGTTCTGGGAATGTCCTATTTTTCAATAATACTGTCAAGTTTTGAACTCCGATTTATATAGCCTTAAAGACGTAATTTTTTGTTATTAAAAATATAAAAGTTGTTTTTATATGTATCTAGAATATTTTTGGAAATTTTGGTTATAATTGAATCTGTATGGAGTGAGTTAGATCCAATAAACTATAATATGTCCACCTGAAGCAATTATGTTATGAAGCTGTAACTTTGAAACATTGGTCAAATTGTTTTATAAGGAATTAAGAGCTAAGATTTGGTAGGAATACACTATTATATGTCTGATATATGAGGATTAAATTTCAATGCAAGAGGATTTGGTTTCGATGTTTAAACATGGAGAAGAAACATGTTGTCCAGAATGGTATAAAACTGAACTTTAGCTACTTTAAACATAATATCTCTTTCGATATAATTGAATTGTTTTCTTTCAAATCAAATGAACAAATGCATTCATAATAGGTTATTAATAAGACCTCATTTGTTCAAAGCATAACATAAACATGCATTACATAAATAAATAGCAACTATAACTAATATGATTATATACTATAGGACCTAGATCAGTAGAGAGGACGCAGGATCAGGTTCGCAGCTCGGATTATCTATCCCGAGCATGTGAGTATAAACTTGAGGCTAAGTTCAAATGTGTATTATAAGATTCTCTAGATATGAATACATGGATAAATGTATGGTTACTTGCTCATATATATTACATGCTATAAGTTGTGAATTACTTATGATTTGTTATATGGATATGCTAAGGCTGTTAGTTGTGTATACAAAATGGAATGCATCACATGTATATTGGTTATATGATTATATGTTATTGTATACATATATGACTTAATAAAGGAGTTATGACCATCTGACTTTTGCATTCGTGTTTTATACTGGACCTAAAGGGTCAAATTTATAATGGACCTACGGGTCAAATTCATATTGGGCCTATGGGCCAATTTCATACTGTGTTGGCCAGACAATTATACAGATATACAAGAAATCCTAGGGCGACACTTGGCTTGCTTGGTCACAACAAATAAAATGGAGTACAGAGTCATGCACATGTTTATAAATTGCAGTTATCTGCTTATAAAATTAATATTTGTGCTTACTTGGATTTAATCTATGTTAGTTTATACTCATTGAGGTACGACTCATATAAAACGCAAATATTTTTCCAAATCACAACTGAAGATAGATTTTTGTTGTAGATAGCTTTCAGGTGATAGACATCAGTACATCACAAGTCGGCCAGCTGATGCCACGTGCTCCCTCCTCCTCATTTGCATTTTGCTAGTTTTACACGTGTAGAGTTTTGTAGTACAGATAATTTTATATATGTATATATATTAGTGATTTTTTTGTTAATACAACTTTATGTTTGATGTTTGATATGTATATATATATATATATATATATATATATATATATATATATATATATATATACGTTGTATGTTTATTTCCTACTGGTTTAAATTATTACACTATACATAATAGGACATAAGGGTGTTATAGACATTGCGCGTCACATGCTATGCATCCTGGATCCAACAAATTGAATTTTACATTGAAGACTCAAAATTGGTGGCAAAAAATGAAGAAAGATATTGCTAAGATTATTGCTAAATGCCACACTTGTCAGCAAGTAAAAAATGAACATCAGGTACATTACAATCACTGCCTATTCCAGAATGGAAATGTGAGAGAATTAAAATGGATTTGTTATGGGATCATCGAAGACTCCAAGGAAGAATGATGTTATTTGGGTAGTTGTTGACCGATTAACCAAGTCAGCTCATTTCCTACCTGTCAGATGGGGATGCACGATTGAACAACTAGCTAAAAAGTACATTGATGAGATTGTGAGGTTACATGGCATACCTTTATCCATAGTGTCAAACAGAGATCCATGTTTCACTTCTTGATTTTGGGAGAGTTTATAATGGGCTCTTGGTATTAAACTTCACTTTAGTACCACATTTCATCCACAAATAGATGGACAATCAGAGGGGGCTATCTAAACATTAGAGGATATGATTTGGGCTTTTGTGCTTGAATTCCAAGGTTTGTGGGATCAATTTCCTTACAATAATCATTACCATAGTAGTATTGGTGTGGCACTATACGAAGCATTGTATGGCAGGAAATGAATATGTTCATTGTATTGGGACGAAGAAGGTATGCAAGTGTTACAAGGCCCAAAATTGATACATGAAACAGTGGATAAGGTGAAGATAGTAAGGGGTCGAATTAAACTTGCCTAACATAGGGAAAAGTGTTACACTGACCAACACTACAGTGAGATAACGTACAAAGCGGTGACAAGGTATTTCTACGAGTTTCATCTAGGAAAGGGGTTTTCAGATTTGGCAGATAAGGAAAATTGAGTCCACGATACATTGGTCCTCTTGAGATACTCAAACGCATTGGTCCAGTCTCTTATCATTTAGCTTTGCCACCAGAGTTATCAAGGATTCATAATGTCTTCCATGTAAGTATGCTTCGACGATACAGTCAGATCCTTCACATGTGTTGTAGAATGAACTAGTAGAGATCAAAGAGAATCTGAGCTGTATTGAGGAACCAGTGCAAATACTTAATTATAAGATCAAACAAATGTGAAATAGATCCATTCCATTAGTTAAAGTGCTATGGAGGAATCATTCGGAAGAAGAAGTGACATGGGAAATAGAGAAAAACATGAAAAGATCTTATCCGTATTTCTTCACAGATTCAAGTACTGAATTTGGAGATGAAATTCTTTAAGGAAGGGAGAATTGTCACGACAATGACCAACATTGCATATATACGAGCATGCATCAAATATGATATGCATGGTATATGCATTGATCTAGCATTACATACGTCATAGTCCCATTTATCGATATGGCTTGAGAAAATTTTAGAAAAGGTTAAGATAGTGATAAAGGGTTTATCGGTAGGAGAATTAGGGTTCAAAAGTGAAACATTTAGGAAAGAAAGGTAAATCGGTATTTCGTAATTACATCTAGATAAATGTATAAATAGGTATTATTTCCTTACCTTTAAAATTCTGCAATTTTAGGCCTGATTATGTGCCAAAAACATAAGCAAAGGAGTTGATAAGAACAAGAAAGTGGAGGTTTTTTATTAGACCTTCTAAGCACGTCGCCACTTTGTTCTTACGATAAACCTGATAAAATCAAAAACTAAGCAAGTAGGACACATTTGTTTCATGATCAGGTCTTAGAATAGAGATGAAACAAAAGGGAAAATGGAGAGAAAAGAGAACAAAAATGGATTTTCTTAGAGAATTCGATAGAAAACATACAACTTGTTAATTTCGCATATGATGCATCATAGGAACCAAGAAACTGATTTCTCCATTTTTATCTATTTAATATTCATGATAATATTTATTTAGAGGTATGAAGATTGAATAAATTGAATGGAGTAGGAATTAGGCATTAACTTATATGAATTTGAATATGTGTTTCTTTGTGTCTAGATTTCAATCTGTACCGCAACCTTGTTTTGACGCATTTGGAGATGGATTAGTCAAAGTGTAAAACACAAAAGTTGTTTGTTTGAGTGTCTAGTATATATTTGTAAGTTTTCAGATGCTACATATAGGTATAGCGGACTTTGGATATGAATTGTAAATAGTTCTAATCTGGTGGACGTTGTAGTTCGATATTATGCATACAGCTCATTTAAGTGATGTAGAGTCTATTTTTGGTATAAGTAAACCCTTATATGTGTTTTATATGTGGTTTAAATTTAATAATATAATGCGTTCATTTGGTTGTCGACGGGAGAGAACAACACAAACTGGCCAGAATACGTAAATTGGTTTGATTGGCATTCCGCCAGCTGCCTTTGAATATTAGATGCCTAAAAGAGTGTTTAAAACATATGAGAATATCTTAATTCATACCTAATTGCATGTATAAGTCATATTAGAAATGTTCACATTGGAACACGCATCATTCGAGCATCGCATGCATATGCTAGTACATTAGTATCTTGTATTGAAAGGAAATGGTGTGATAATGTATATTAGGTGAGAAGGGTTGCGGAGAGCCTCCAAAGGCGAGTTAAGGGACTCAAACTTGTTCTATCTTGTGAGTGAACTCATTACTTGCTATATTTGTATATTGGCTTATATATCGTTAATGGTGAGCTTACATGAAATACATGGTATTATTGTTATTGGCTATCATATATGATCTAATTATGTACTATTGGTAAATTCTTATATGCCACGGATTGGAATATTTTTTATGATGCATAAAACATAATATATGAGTTATTGGAATTGTTATTGAGCTATATTCTATGTATATTCTACATTTGTTTTTATAGGGCTTAAAAGGAATGGTAGGGCCAATGTGTTCAGGTATATGCAATTCTATTGGAAATATTGATTATATGATAAAGTAGATGGAACTAAGTGCTATATGGAGCTAAACCTCGTATAAGCCACATCTAGAATCCATTTTACTATATTAGGTTGGCAACCGATTTATTTGGTGTATTTGATCAGACCTGAGGTCAATTCTATTGGTATTGGAAAGATCCTTGAGATCTGTTATATTGAAAATTCGAGGCAATACTTGACTTATTAAGCCATTACCGAATTAAACGGACTTGCATTGCATGCTTATTGAACATGGATTATTTGTTATCTATTGGATTGATTGTATATATTGTACCTTATTGTAATGTTTGACATATATTGGCTTCCTCATTAAGTTGTGACCCATATAAAACACAAATTTTTTCACAGGTATCAGCAGGTTAGCTTTTTAGACAATTTACAAGCTTGTACACAGAAGTCAGGATGCTACGATCACTCTCTCTCTCCTTACCACGTATGCATATAGGGATTTAAGGATAAGATCTTCATGGCTCATCACGCATAGCACCTTTGTGTACTAGACTTGACTTGTACTCTATGATGTATATTTTATGTTTAGAAGCTTTATTAGTTTTATTTGTGAACATCTTGTTGCGAATATTTTGCTAATTTTATATTTTAGACCTTGTTGTAAATTCATTTGTATATATATATATATATTGATAAGTATTTTTGTATGTCATGGATCATACGAGTGTAGATTATATGAGTATAGGTGTTACAATTACAAGTTGAGATTAAATATGCTTAATGGGTTTTTACCCACGCCATATCAATTGCTTTGTAATCTATTCTTCGAATTGTTCGGAGATAAGAGTATAAGGTTCGACAAGCTATCCTTCAAATGGGCTTGGGCCTCATCCTAAAATTTTTAAAGGCAGGGTTCTTTCTAAGTTTATCTCCTTGAATGGAGAGTGCTATGACTGTTTTCTAGGAATGCATGGACTCAGCAAGCAATTTTTTCATTTTGTTAGTATCCACTGTTGGTTTGAAAATTCTCTCTCTTCCCAAATTTCCTGTCTCGACCAAATATTTTGTCTTCTTGATTTGGCTCCTTTCCTAACCAATATTTTTTTTTCAAATCAAGCATGATATTTGTCCAATCTGAACCTTCAGGCTTTAAAGGTTCTTTTTTTCTTTCCTAGTTTATTTTTTGTGTAGCCCTTTTCTTCTAGTCAGTTTCCTACCCTCCCTTCACGGTTTTATTCTTCTGCCTTCTTTTCTATTGGCTAATTCTTCTCCCTTATTCTCTTTTCTTCTTTTTTTTTGTTCTATTTTTGGTTTGTTCGTTCTTTGTGCTTTTGCTTCTTAGGAGTCCAAATGGAAACATTAGGAGTCCAAATGGCACCCGACTCAAAAAGCCTAACAACCGACAGCCTTAGGGGCTCAAAATAGTGCTTCGTCCACCCTAAGGGTCATTAAGCTGTATCAAACAGAACTGATCTAAGTACATCTGTGAGCACTGCAGCCCACGTGCTACAGTAAGATATACTTTGTCAAATACTAAAAAATATACTACGGGAAAATGAGCAACAACATAGGCTCACCAAACATAGCCAACATGGGACCAAAGTCAAGTCATATGTGGACTCTGCCAAGAGATCATATGTGGATTCCGCCACTAATCAGAATATGTGGACTCCGCCACTATAAATGTCTCATAAGTGGAATCCGCCACGAGACTAAACTTACATGTGTGTTAGCTAGACGCACGGGTCACCACTTACCCTGATGACAGAATGTTACCACCTACCCTGTTAACTGAGTCTTCACTATGGTATACCAAAGGTTACGCTTATCCCCGTAACATAGGTGTCCTGAGTCAGAATAGTTACTTAAATTTTATGCCAAAAACTTAAATGCAGAATTTAAACAGATAACAGTGGAAGCACCACTGACAGATCATGCAAAAACTAATTTCGAAAAACCAGAGAACATATTTCGAAGAATATAAATATTTTCAAAATATTTATATAAATGAATATATAATTCCAAACAAAGCTAAATCCAGAAGCCAAAATGAATCTTCTTTCTAGGAAGTACAATTTCAGAAAATATCATTGTAGAAAACATTTCTTTGTTATTGATCAAAATACTTAGATCATCGAAAAACATTTGTTTTGAAATACAAAACTATTTCAAAACATCAGAAAATATCCAATAGGATTAAACAGCAGAGGTTTTCACGTAATTCAAATTTTAGGATTGTCTATCCTTTATTAATTATAGATTACATGCTAATGTTCAAACACGTCAAAAACAATATAATTTAGAAGACACAGCCTATATGTCTGAAGATGTCATTTCACTTACTTGGAAATCCAATTTGAATGGCTCAATCTCGTACCACCGGGGTCAGCTAACCTTGCTTACCAAGATACGAAGCTGAAGCAATTATTACAAGACAATTGTCAAACTGTGATACTATGACAATACAGAATGCATGAAATGCAGATATAGAATCAAATCCCCAGAAACCTATTTCGATCAAAAATCCAGCACTACAACCTCGAAAATTGAACGTCTAGTAAAATTATCATTCAATCCTCAAGACTTGGCAAATTACAGATCAATCCCCAAAGTGTTCCAAAATTACCAGATAGT
>CAODLS012284286.1:0-12484 GCA_948243855.1 Flueggea neowawraea | reverse complement strand
GTAAAATTTGTGGAAAATTTGTCTCCCCAACCCGGTTTTACTTTTCTACCTTTTTTTGAGATTTGCATGTTGCGCGGTATTGTATCAACACAATTTTTTTAATCTTATTTTTATTTTATCAAATCAAATAATTAATTTTATTAAAAAATAATTAAGAAAAAATAATTTTGTACTTATTTTATGAAAAATAATAGTAGAAAATATAATTTAGAAAGAATATTGAGAGAATATTTTTTTAGAGTTAGAAATAGAATTTTGAATTAGAGATTTTTATTATTAATGTTATATTTTTGTGAAAAATTGCTGTAAAATAGAGTTTTGGTTAGAGATAGCCTAAAAAACAAAAATGCACACTAATAGTTCACTCTCCTATAATTTTTTTTGTAAGTTATTTTAATTTTTTTTAAACTAAAGACAAACAATTTATTAATTCAAGTAAGATACAAACCGAGTTAAGTTCGACGAGATAATAGGCTAGCATGAGAAAAGACACCCAGATCTTATAATTAGGCAAACGAAGAGCAGCACGCGAAAGGCAATGTGCAAATCGATTTGCAGTTCTAGGCACAAATCTTAAACTCACAGACTTAATCTCATCAAAATTAAACTCTTTTATCTTTATTTTTTAATGTTTTTAATGATTAAGTTAGCTCCCCTGCAATTAGTTTCAAACTGATTAGTCCCACACTTTTGTTTGTTTCTTGAATCCACGTATAAAAAAAAAAGACGGAAAGAATGCATTGGCATGTGCAGGAATGGATGTTTTTGACTGACAGACTTAATAAAGTAGAAAAATGAGCATCTTTTAATACTCTGTGACTAACCTGGCAAACTATCATTGCTTCGTCGGCTTATCCTTCAGCCATATCACATTCTCACACGTTTCTATGTAATCCTAAACATGCCTCTGTTATTTTCAGTAATCCCTCTCTGTAATCCCTGATTAGTGAAAAGAGCATAATACACCGGGAATAAAAAATATTATACAAGCAATAATGTTCTCGTATTATTAATAATTAGCTTGATAAATTCACCGGCTATTGTAAATGGGTGGTGGAAGGCTCATATAAAACTTGTCGAGTTCGAGCCTTTTTATCACTATTTTGATGGAAGTTAACACTTTTATCACTTGTTGGGCCTTTGATGCACAAAAAGAATAATTATTGATTTTCTTGTTCATATTGTGTGTGGTATTGCAGTTTTCAACACGGATAGCAACCACTCAGTTGTTCAGACATACAATTTCACGACATACAAGCTATGTGATTACGATGATGCAATGGACAACGACACAAAAGAATGGTCGACGGCAAATCCATCGAACACCGCAACACAACCAGAGACAGTGCCAGTGCCATTGTTGAAGGAAGGAACTACATACTTCTTTTCTGGGAATTATGACGGTGATCAGTGTAGGAGTGGTATGCATTTCAGTATTAATGTCACACATGGCCAGGGATTGCCGGAAAGTCTCAAAGATCCCGCCGATCAGGCTCCGGCACCTAATAGTCCCGACTTCAATGACCCTGATTCTGTGCCGGATACCATTGTTCCGGCCAATTTTGATCATCCTCAAGATGTGAGCGACGATGACGATAAGGATGATTCTAGTTCTGTTTCATTGTATGGGACTTTCTCGGGCATGAAATTAAATTTGGTTTTGGTCCTCTTAATAATCAATTGCATGCTCTGAGGACTTGGTGTGTTTTTTTTTGAGAAAAATCCTTTGTTTATTTATACTTTTCTTGGTATTTGATTGTGATATGTTTTACTGTAGAAATAAAAATTGTGTAATTTGATATAATAATAGAATAGATTATACATTTACTCTTGATTTTGTTTTCATTGGTTTCCAATTGAGTTTGCGTAGTTGTCTGATCATAATATGTCAAGAACAACAATATAAAGAATTGTTTAGGCTAATTATATTTCGCATATATAGTATTAGTAAAGTAAAATCATTATTAATATGTCCTTTTAATATGTTATATTTATTCATCCTATTTTTACATTTTCATTATTCACTCACTATGAATTTAATAATAGAATATTTTTTTCAAAAAAATTAGGATACAATAGAAGACTAATGTATGTCAGAATTATTTGAGTAATCAGATTAGATTTTTTATTAACTATAAACAAAATTAAGACAAAATTAAAAAAAACTAATGAAAAGCAAAATAAGAAATAGGGGCAAAACCGTGAAACCAATCCTGTTGTAGCGTGCGAGTCTTCTGAGCTCTCCCATTTTGAAGTGAAATTCCACAAAAGTCCTCCGCCGGCGGAAGAATAAAAAAAACTACGAACAACAACGACGACGAGGAGTCGACGACAACCGCAGCGACAGAGACTCACCACCAATCAATCAAACTCTCTTCCGTCCTTGAGAATTAAATGCAAATAACACAACACCACTTCCGATTCTCTGAAATTTTCTCAGATGGCTTATCAAGGGAAGAAACTCATCAACGACCCCAACGGTTGGCATTTTCTTCTCTACTATTTTTTTTTGTTCCTATTTGTTTCTTGCGTTGTGTGTTTGGTTGCTGAGAAAGCGAAACTGTAATTGCATTTATTGTAATTAATTGTGAAGGTTTTCATTAGGCTCTGTTTGGTTGTGAGCACAGCTCGAATAGAATCTTGCTCGTCTTTGCAGTGTGCGTGCAACTAAATAATTATTAACTGTAAAATTATGCGAAGTGGAGTTTGGTTTCTTCAAGCTTTCGTGCGGCAGTTCACTCTTCGAACTGTAATGTTTGATAATTAACTGTAATGGTTTAGTTCGAGGTTGTGGTTACCGATTAGGCAGGGCGTTGGCTACTAGTTGGCTTTGATGCGGAGGTTAATTTTTCTTTTTTTTTTTTTATAATTTGAGGATTTGAAGTGATACGAGAAACTTTGCTTTTGGTTGCAGATGTGGTGACTGAGTTCATTGAGGGACTTGTTGAAACTTATCCTGGATTGCAGTACTTGGATGGATTTCCTGAGGTGATTAACCATTATACGATATGTTAAATTTTAATTGATCGCTGTGCTTCTTTTTAGAACCTGAATGAAGTTGTATTAGTTGTGTGTTTTGCTTCATTTGGGATGCACAGGTCAAGGTTGTGTTACGTGCTGATGTTTCAGTTGCTACATATGATAAAGTTGCAGTAATATCAGGTTGGTGGCAATGGAAAATATGTGAATCTCAAACATATGTTACATCGTCTAAAAGTCATTATTATTGATCAATTGCAAAACTAAATCATTATTTTATTTGGTAATGGATTGAATTCTTTGAATCAGTGAGTTAATTGTAAGGTGCTTACATTTGTTTCTCCAACATGGTATAACTTAAGGAATATATAATCTTGAAGAAAGTTATTGATTTCTACTATGGCATAAGAGTATCTGTGTTGCTTTAACATTGATATGACTACTGTTGGTTACTTTAATATGATTACTGTCAGTTCAATAGTATCGGTTAAGTTATGGGCCTTACTTTCCTTTGCGGATAACATATTTGCCACCATCTTGCAATTAAATACTTGGGCTATGGTCTTCTGAAAAATACAGGTGGAGGCAGTGGGCATGAACCTTCACATTCTGGATTTGTTGGAGAAGGAATGCTCACAGCCGCTATATGTGGGGATGTCTTTGCTTCACCACAAGTTGATGCAATTCTACCTGTATGATATGTCTTATGTTTTTCCTAATGGAAATGGGTTTATATTATCTATTGCTTATGCCTAGAATTCAATTCCCAGATTGTTCTGTTCTAACATAATTCCAATTTAGGGCATCCGAGCTGTTGCGGGTCCCAAGGGGTGTCTACTGATAGGCACGGTACTCTTATTTTAAGGTTAATGGCTTTAGACTTTAGTTTCAAATATGTTGGATGTGGAGCTGATACTTCTACTGAGCCACATTGAAAAGATATAAACAATCAGGTCAGTTTCTGTCTGGGGGTTCATCTTGTTGTAATCTGTGTTGAACAGAATTATACTGGCGATCGTTTGAATTTTGGTTTAGCTGCTGAGCAAGCAAAATCGGAATGTTACAAAGTGGAGGTATATTTCTAATTTGAATTTTGCCCCTTGCCATTTTTCTGTCGTTTAGCAGACGCAAGAATGATGATCCTGCTTTGCCTTTGCAGACTGTTATTGTTGGAGATGACTGTGCCTTACCTGCTCGTGGTGTAGTTGGTAGAAGAGGTTTGGCAAGGACTGTACTTGTTAATAAGGTCTTCTTTCTCCCCTCCTCCCTCCCTCTCTCTCCCTTAATGTATACAAACAACCCAGGATTAATGGGATAAACATTTATAGAAACTTCATATAAGACCAACTTGCGCGTCCTTTTCCTTTTCTTTGTCTGAGGATGTTCCTTCTAAGTACCTTTTCTTTCATCCCAAGCTAATTATATAACCAGTTTCATCTTTGTATTGAGTTTTGGAAATGAGTTATGCTCCTCTTTTAATTTTCTGCTATGGATATGTTGGTGGAGTTAGTACTGTTTAAATTTTAAATTTTAATTTCTTTGCTGTTCTTGTTTGTTGTTAGTGAGCTTTCACTTTATATGATTGATAATTTCTGATATCATTGTCGTTATGATGATAATGGTGACAATGAAAGATTCTGTAGAACTTCTGTAGAGTAACAACTTATATTAAGCATGTTGCTTCCTGTAACTTCTTCCAACTGTTGTTGAATACAGGTTGCTGGAGGTTCTGCCGCTGCTGGCCTGTCCCTTGCTGATGTTGCTGCAGAAGCAAAGCATGCATCTGAGATGGTTGGAACAATGGGTGTTGCATTGTCTGTTTGTACACTGCCTGGTCAAGTCACATCTGACCGTTTAGGCCCTGTAAAGATAGAGCTTGGTCTTGGAGTTGTGAGTTATTTTTAGTCACAGAGCCCAAGCTCAATATGCATTGCTGAATATCATGTTTAAAACTATCAACATATGTATCATTGAACTTATTATAAATGTGTCATTGAAGTTCCCAAGCTTTATCTTCCTATTGACAGAAAAAACAGAAGAGATCCTCTTCTGTTTAATTGTTTCTTCTGAGTGCTACATATTTCGCTTGTTGGTATTCAGTCTTGCTTAATCATTTGGCCTTTTCTTTTTATTTGCTCTTGATGCTTCTGTCTGTTGCATAGTTATGAAACAGGTTAATGTTTTTGTTGTCAGCATGGTGAACCTGGTGCTGCTGTGGTTGACCTTCAACCTGTGGAGGCAGTGGTTTCTCATATTCTCAAGCAGGTATTGTCTCCAGTATGTTTTATGCTTTAGGACCAGCAATTAGGATTATATTATGTTATTTACATGCATTGTCTAACCTACACTGGGTAGGATAAAATGATATATTTTGTGGCTTGTGCAGTATTTGCGTCATATTTGATAGTCCAATGTGGAAGTCAAAATTTTTTGCAGGACACTAACTATGTTCCAATTACAAGGGGAAATAGAGTGGTGCTGATGGTCAATGGGTAGCCATATGCCTTTCTTTCTTTTTCTGTTTTTATTACTGAGATTCTATTACGGACATTGCTATTTTGTGGGATTAAACGACATTCAACATTAGGCATCTCATTATGATGATAATTTTCTTCTGGTTGATTCTAAATATTCAAAAATTTTCATTTTGTTTAATTTTCATAAACGCTAGTGATTAGGTATTTGCATCATATGCCTAGTCAGATATCCATGGAGTATGTTTTGTTGTTAACTTTTCTTACTAATGTGTGCAGGTTGGGTGCAACCCCCACAATGGAACTAATGATTGCAGCGGGAAAAACAGTCACTCAATTGCAATTGGAACATGGATTGGCTGTTGATAGAGTGTACACTGGGTCTTTTATGACTTAACTTGATCTGGCAGGTCTGTTGCCTACAAAGATGAAATACTTCTACTAAACGATTTAGTTGTTGACTAATGTGGTGTTTCTTTCAGAATTTTCAATTTCCATAATGAAGGCAGATGAAGTGATTCTGCAACATTTGGATGCACCAACTAAGGCTCCATATTGGCCCAGAGTTGATGGTATGTGATGATCCATACTGTCTTTTCTTTTCTACTTTACGGGGAAATACCTATATAAAAAAAAATACTCAAATGTATGATTACAGCATTATTAACATTTTCCTCTGTTTGCAGTTGTAAATTTTCATCTGTATTTGTTCCCGATTCTGATAGTATTCCTCTTCTGGAAGTACTCTAATGATTTAATGTGCATAAAATAAATGAATCATTAAGTTTTGACTGAGTTCATTCCACTGATCTGTGGCGTTGCCTCTATTTTGCAGGTCGTCGTCCACCTGCCATGAAACCTGTTCCAATTCCGACCTTCTCGCACGTTGAAAAGCGATGACGTAAAGGAATTTGGTATTTACCTTCAACACGGATAGAATCCCTCAGTTGTACAGACATATAAGTTGTGTGATTATAATATTGCAATGGGCAGCGATCCAATCGAATGGTCATCTATGGATCCATCGAACGCTGCTACACAACCAGTGCCAGTGCCATTGTTAAGGAAGGCTTTACAGAAGTAATGTTACTCATGGTCAAGGATTGCCAGAAAGTCTCAAAGATCCCTCTGGGCAGGTTCCGGTGCCGAATCCTGAATCGGTGTCGGATACCATTGTTCCTGCCAAATTTGATAATCCTCAAATGTGGGTGACGATGATGGGTGGATCATTCTGGTTCTGTTTCATTATATGTGGCTCTCTTGGGGATGATTGTTTTTGGTGCTCTCAGTAATTTTTTGCACGCCTTTTTTCTTTTGGAAATAGTTAGTATCATGAATATTTTTAGCAAGTACAAGATCAATGAAGCTAGGAGGAACAAGTTCCACCAGTTGAGCCGTTTGTTAAACAATAAATAACTTCTTTTAATAAAGAAATCAAAAAAAATCTTTTATGAATTTGTGCATTCAAGCGCCGTTGGTATTGCTCAGAAAACGCCATCTTGACTTTCTAAAACACACAAGTTCTGCATGCATTAAACTATGTATAAAAAAACATTAAATAATAAGAAACTTCATAAAAGTCAATAAATAGGATAAAATAGCTAAAAAGAAAACACAAATTGAAAGTGAATATTATAAGAGCATTTTCAATTGTTTGGACTTAATTTTAAACTATTGCTACATTATTATTATATTAATTTTTTATTAAATTATTTATTTTTAATAATTTAGACTATTATTAAATTCAATTATAAAATTTATTACCACTTCATTTTTTATTTTATTTTTTTATAATAATAATTTAATATTTTTTATTCGTAAAAAATTATATATTTTTTACAAATAATAGCATAAAATTTATTTACCTAAAAATATAATTAATTTAAAAATAAAAAATAAATTTTCACTCAAATAATTAAAGTTTATTATATAGAAATTGAACAATTATAAATATATTACGTGTAATAATAAAAGTACATAAAATAGTATTAAAAATAATTTGTGTGGAATTTTTTAACAACAATTTTAATAAATATTTTAATACCATTATATTAAAAAATACATTAAACTGAAAAAAAAGGAAAAAATCACATTATAAAAAAATAAATAAAATACCTTAAACAAAAAATAAAAAAAATTACATTTATAAGAAAAAAATTACTTTAAACAACAAAACAAAAAAATAAATAAAAAATAAAAAAATAGTGTTGACCGTTGCAGCATCAAAGAACAATAAAAAAAAAAGTTTATCTTGACCGTCCAAAACAAAGGTTTTCTTTGGACCACCAATGGAAATGTCATATAAAGAGAAACTGAAATAATAGAATGATCGGAAACAAAAAAAAAGAAGAAGAAGAGAGATCATATCTCTTCAATATTGTTTCCAGCAGGTCGAGAATGATCAGATAAGGATCTAAAATTGGTTTTTTTCTAAATTTCTAGCAACAGTTGCTTCTTCTGGATTCTGTAATCGTTTCCTCCAAACCAACGTTCATGGATGCTAGAAAGATGAAACAAGAAAGTGAAAGAAATAGTCTATAAAATTAACAGAATACACTAGCCATTGATAACGCAAAAAGCGATCTGTCTTGTACCAACAAAAAGCATACAAATAACAACACTGGTTTTGCAACCCAACAGAGTCCATGTGGTAGGTGATATTTGTAAATATTAATTTGGATATAAAGAAATTATTAGAAAAACAAGAATTTAACCATAAAGAAACAACTCAATAAGAAAAAACAGAATTTATGGATAAGGTAGACCCCAAAAAGAAATGCCTCATACATGTGAAAAGAAATGTCTGGTACATAGGAGACTTCTACTTATTATAAGACTAAAAATCTGATCAAAACGGTGAGTATTGATTGACCATGCCCTGCTTATGGAAAAATGAGAAGTGATAAAGATGAATGCATAACAAACAGAATGCATAACAAACGCAAATTCACAATTTCAATATTGAATCAAACGAGAATAAAAAATCAAAAGCATTTACCTTAGATTTGGGTTTGAGTAAATTGGGTGCCATACTGAGGACAACTTTTACCACTTAGACTCCATGAGATCTGATGATATATTGTTCAAAAATCCATCAACCCCATACAAACTTAATAGATCATTAAAAAAATCATAGCAAGTCAAAATGTTACAAAGACTAGCGAAACGTGGCGAAACGTTACATGAAAGACCATTTACTCACCATCACTCTATTTATAGACATTGCAACTATTTGCACTAGTAGATTTTGACCACCCTTAAACTCACACTAATTTCTCACAAATTTTATTGACTCGAGTGTCGAAGATTCTATCAAAGAGCAACCTGGCCTCATTCTTGTTGTGTTTGTAGATCACGATACGTCGTTTGAGTTTCTAGCTGTTCGAATTCATTTTCACTATTTTTAAGACTGTTGCTGATTTGAGACAATAACAAGATTGAAAACACAAAAATGTGTTAGTGGAATGAAATAACACAAAGGACTATACTTGCATATTTTCTTCTTTCGTCACTCCATACTTTTTGAACATTTAACTTGCCCCCTGAACTTGCTAAAATGTCTCAACTAAGAATTTTTTAAATATGGTTGAATCTTATAATCCTCCAGTTATCACTCCAACATGGAAGACCAAGAAATAATAGAAAAAAGTCTTATGATGAATTGAATAAAGTCGGTAAATTATCTAGTTTAAGCAAGTTTAAGAGGTAGTTGAGACAGTTTAAGCAAGTTTATAAGGTAGCTGATACACTTTAAACAAGTTCAGAAAGTAGTTAAGACAGTTTAAGCAAATTCAAGAGCTAAATTGAACGCGAAAAAAATTGGGGTGATAAAAGAAGAAACTATGCAAATTTGTGGGATAAATTATGTATTAGGCCTAAAACAAAACACAATAAGTAATTTAGATGAAGATAATACTTGCCAATATAGGCAAAAATAGATGACATTTCAGACAAAAATTTAAGAAAAAGAAGACCAAGAAGAAGAAAAAGATTATCCCATGTAGATTTCTCTCTCTTCGCCGAACCAATAGAGTAGATTACCCTGGAAACCAAAATTTTAATTTGTTAAAATCAATTGAAATAAGAGTGCAATGCAATCTCAAAAAGCCAGGAAACAAAAAAAGAGACTTTAATTGTTTGTTTGATATTGTGATTAAAATTATGTTTAGATTGCAAAACTATATTTTAGAGTCAATCGTGGTTTTTAAGTGTTTGGTAATAACTTAAAATCTACGATGCACAATCGTAATATCTCCTCAAAACTTTGTTTCAAAAATTAAGATTTTTTTTGCTCACCATAAAAGATTAAAACTGCCACCACAATTTCAACCAAACAGTTTTTTACATTCATTAAAAAACACTTTTATATAATATCGTTTGCCAATTATCGCTTGCTAATAGCATTTTTGCAAACCACAACACCAAATAAAGCCAAAATCAAGAAGAGAAACGCCAATTTTTGATGGAAACCCAAGAAACCAAAAGAGACTTCAAATCAAGAAGATAAAAAAAAAAAACACTAAGAACCATTTGAAGAGAGAAACTTTGAAATTCACGGTAAAAAAAAGGAAATCTTATTGAACATGTTGAAAATTTTAAGTTCCCTAATATTCCATAATTTAATTGCATTATTTGCACAATTTAAGGACGTGTTTTTTTTTCCACCTCAAAAAAAAGGACGTGGTTTTTTTTTTTTGAGAAAACACCCTTTGTTTATTTATTTGTATTTGTATTTGATTATGATATGCTTGTACCATATAAATAAACATAGTGTAATAGAAGGCCTATTAGGGCCTGTTTGGCTGTTCAAGAATTGAGCCAAGAACCATGAAATTGGGTATAACCAATTCCAATTTTGTTGTTTGGCTAACCAACAGAATTTGTAATTCCAATTTTGTGCTTAATTTCTAAGAATTATAATAAGGCATGTTCCAATTCTTTTTTTTTTTTGAACAGAAATAAACTTTCATTAATTCAAACTTGGTACAACAACAGCCAAATACGATGATAGGGAATCCTCAAACGAACCCCCAAACTCAGTAACGACCTAAATCAATAGCCATGCGCGAAAGAGTATGTGCATGAAGATTACCAGATCTTTGAACAAAACGCAAACAAGCATTAGACAACATGCTCCAATTCTCTAGAATTGCCAATTTCAATTATTTTTCTCTCTCCCTCTCTCTTCCCCAATTCACTCCCTTCCTCTCTCCCGCTCTCTTTATCTCCCTCCCTCTCTCTTCTCCCTCACTCTATTTTTTAATTATTTAATATTAAATTCAAATTAAATAATTAAATTTTTTATATGTATTAAATAATTATTCAAATAATCAATTCTAATTTTGATTATATTCTAATTCTGATTTAATTCCAATTATATATGTTATTCAACCATCTATTTGATAGGAGTTTATACATTTACTCTTGTTTTTATTCATTTCCAATCGAGTTAGTAAATTTATCTCCTAATTTGTTCTGAACAAATGTACATAATTTTTAAAATAATTATTCACAGATTTTCAAATATATAGCAAAATAATTATTCATAAATAATTATTTCCAATCTAATCAATTTTTTATTAATTATTTGTAAAATAATCAATAAGACAATTAAAAGAAAAATAACATGGTGAAACGTTCAGTTGTTTAAAAGGAAATACCTGTGAACACGACGACGTAGTTAGGCATGGGCTAGCCCATCAATGTTGACGTCACGAACCATATCCAAAATCCAAATAAAGAAACAGACACTCAATAGGATAAACAAAATTATTATTTATCTATTATTAAAATAAGGGAAATTAATTTTTGAGTGTTAAAGTATATCTTAATTAGTAGATTAATCCTCGCATTTTTATGTGAAAGCAAATTAGTCTTTTCACGTGACTAGCGGTGTTAATGAAAATGGAAGATTATGAAACTACCCTCTCTTAGATTCCAAAACACAATCATTTTTAACTTTTTTTCTCTCTTCTCTCTCTCTCTTTCTCTCCTTCTCTCTCATCAGATGTTCTTCCCACTCTTTTTTTCCTCTCTCATCGTCGCACCTTACACCATAGCACCTCTCTCACCGCTGCACCTCACACCACTGCGTGTTTTTCACAACTAGGTCTAAACCACACCAAGTTGGAGTTATCTCGTTTCACTCTTCTCTTCCAATTTCATGTCTTCCATTCGAAATTCCAAACAAAAATCTAAAAGAAAATGACCCACCCTAACCAATAAACAACAAACCTTGACACTAGTTTTTGTGGAAACTTAAAGACACGGTCATTCTTGGTGTTTCAATAATCCACAAGTTTAGGGATTAGGTTGCTTTGAAATAATTAGGTTGCTAGCTATTTTGTTGGTGGCGTGGAAAAGTTGAAATAATTTTGGCATTTAATTTTTGAAGAGCAAATTGTTGGTTTGGAAGCTGTTGAAATCAATGAAAAAAAAACTGGTTTAGATAGCTTGCTTTGAGTGAATTTTTGTCGATGCTCTAAAGTTCATTAATTTTTGAATTCTTTGTTAATTCTTTCTCAAATTGAAGTTTGGGTTAAGAGAATATTATTCTTACAGCTTCAAACAGACAACTCCATTAATTTTCATTTTCAAAATGCAACTTTGGCAATTTTTTTCCACTGAACTTGATCAAAATGCAACTGTTGGAAAAAACGGTCTATCCATGATGAGTGAACCGAACTCGGTCGGTCAAGGTTTGAACCAAGACGATGGACCTAGACCAATTGGCGAGTCCAATTGAAATGGACCCTTAAGGCCCATGTGCAAAGCCCATTGAGCTTATGGCCCATTAGGCCCATTTGGATGCTTATATATTAAGCATGAAAGAATGGAGTTCTTCCATTCTTCAAATCCCCACCAAAAACGTGAGAGAGAGGGAAAGGAAGCCTCTCTATCCACTAGCTCATCGTTCGTCGATGGTCTCGATCCGCGTAGCATGTAGGCTGCGAAACAAACGAGCAATCCCGTCGACAACTCGACTGTGGTTTGCTCGCGAGACCAACATTGAACTGATCTTGACATTTGTC
>CAODLS012284247.1:0-10989 GCA_948243855.1 Flueggea neowawraea | reverse complement strand
GTCACGTACGTTAACGAGTCAAAAATCATGTTCTGGAACTGAAAATCCAGACCTCACGTACGTCACTGTTCATCTCACGTATGTGAATCGTATGAAAAACCCAGCACACGTACGTCAATTATTGAAAACACGTTTTCTGAAAAAACAGTGTCTTACGTACGTTAGCCTAAAGCTTACGTACGTTAGGCTGTCCTAACGTGCGTTATTCTTTTACCTACTCACGTTAGACGCATTGTTTTCCATTTTCTTGACTTCTCTTGTTACCAAACTCGTACAGCATCATTTCCGACACTTAACAACATCCAACCTTACAAAAATAACAGCTTTCAAATATCCAAACTTCATCTCAAACATTCGAGAATCAAATCATACTAAAACCATTTGAAATCAAATGTCGTTCCACCGGAGACCTTGTCGGAACTGGTCGGAACGCTACAGGGAAGTTTCATCGGAACGGACGGGGTATTACAGATAATCAACTTCGTGAAGTATAATAACGAAAAATAAAAATAAAAATAAAAAGATCACATTACCCTCTCTTTAAAATGTCAAAACCACACCTCCAGTTTTCAATTCCTGAAATTAAATCATGTGGTATCTCTAGGGTTGGGCTAAAAAGCCAGTCCGAGACTGGCCTGGATAAAGTCACTAGTTGGGTTACTAGTATTTCATGACTTATGAAATAACCCGTGGCCTGACCCGACCCAAATATATATATTATATATGATTTTTTATATTTTATATATATAATATATAATATACTAATATTAATTTCATATATTATGTGTTATAAATTAGTAAAAATAATGATAATTATAAATTGAAGAGTTGTTTCATATTTATTAAAGTATGACTTATATAATAAAGTATATGTTTAATTATATTTTGATAAGAAATATATAGAATATTAGTATTTTTTCCAAAAAAAATGGTCCGGGGCCCGGCCTTTTGAATGGGCAGGCTTGGGTTGGGCCCTTAGCCTGATAAACAGAGTATGACCCGACCCGACCAGTATGAAAAGGGCCATAAAAATGCCCCTAGCCCGGCCCGGTTCCCAGCCCTAGGTATCTCATCTCTGTCCCTGAAAACACTAAAAATCTAACACTATTACCGAGGGTTAATACTATATTTGATCACAAAAATTTGTCCAATGCTCACATAAGGTCACAAAAGAAATTTTTGCTACACCATGGTCATAAAAGAAAATTTTAAGCTGCAAGATGATCATAAAATTCAGACAAACTGACACGTAGAATCTGTTTTGCCACGTCAAGTATGCACATCGACATTATGGTTCGAATCGATGAAAAGAAAGAGGTTATGTGGTTTAAATGGGCAGAAAGAGAGAGGTTTTGTGTTTGTGTCGATAGGAAGAGGGGAAAAACGAAATAGGAATATTTTTCATGTCGTTTTAATAGGTTTATGACCCGAATTCATGCCGGGTTGAGTTATTTGACCAGGTTGGAAATAAGCAATCATGATCAGCTTGACACGTTAGCTCCTTTTATTGATGTGTCTACTTGACGTGACAAAACAAATCCTACGTGTCAGTTTGTCTGAGTTTTGTGAGTATCTTGCAGCTAAAAAATTTCTTTTATTACTATGGTGTAGCAAAAATTTCTTTTGTGACTATATGTGAGTATTGGACAACCTTTTGTGACCAAATATAATATTAACCCCTATTATCGAAATCATCCATATTATTGTAACAATCAAAGATCCAAATCAAATATTGAGGTCTTCAAGACCCCAGTCTGTATGATACTTAAATTTAGAGTTTGACCAGTGCAATAATCTAATAAGCGGGACCCAGCTTGAGGCAAACACCCAAATATCTGACCATGTTATTTTTAACAAACTATCTATTCATCTTACGATCATTTCTTGAATCGCTTTTTTTTATTAATTTTATAGTCTACTCGGTATAAATGAATTCCATAAAATTTAGAAAACTCATTTGCAATTCCATTATTTGTTTGTTTAGAAAGGAAAAAAAAGGCTGAGACCGATTATTTTTTACCCATAACTGCCCCTAAATTAATGGACCACATTGATTACGTTTTGTTTTTGTTCCTCTCTTCATCCTCCTTGTTTACTTCTCTCTCATTTCTTTCTTTTCTTTTTGCTTTTTCTTTGACTAAGCTTCTCTCTCTCTCTCTCTCTCTTTAATTTTTTCTTGAACTTAATCTCAATTTCTTTGAATTTTTCCCAAAAAATTGTCAAGAAATTAACACATTATATAGAATATATGGTCCCTACCAATTATAAAATACCACTTTATTCGTCGTCAGGTCCTCGCTTGAATGTTATTCTGCGTCCGTCACTGGTCACTAGAGTAAATTTTCGTTCCATGTTGGGAGCATTGAGTGTATTGTAAAGTTATTTTTTGTATAACTTATTATAATTTCCACAAAGGATAGATTAGAAAATGAAAATAATGAACTTCAAGTAATGACTTTACATACCAAACAAGAGATTATGTGTTATTCAATGAAATTGCTTAAGTTATAATTGTTTGGCACATTTAATGAGCTCGAACACTTGTCACGCTCGTGTAACGCCGTCCCCACGAACATTAAATGCAAGATTCGTGCAAGTGGAAGGTGAACCAATGCGATGTTTCACACAACCACCAGAGGAGAACATGTGCGGAGTAAAATGTCCTCGAGGATATTTGGCTGGACAGAGCGTGCATTCTCGATCGAAAAATTTAGGCTGATGGTATATAATCATTTGGCCAAGCCTATCCATTACCACTTAGGCAAGTTCAATCGAGTCTGAGAATTTAATCGGAACACATAACAGTGATGATCGAGATTCAAAGGCAAAGGAATTTGGGGAGAAACATCAGTGTTAAACAACGTCTGTCCGAGAAAGGATGTCGTTATAGGAAAACAATCTCATCCACGAATAGGGGTGGGCATGGGTCGGGTCGGGCCACCACCCCAAATCTTCGGCCTAACCCGGTCGATCGGGCTAAAGTTATGGCCCAGACCCGCCCATCCAAAAGGCCGAGTCGAGCCAGGACAACCCTCAGGCCAATTTTTTTTAAAAAAAGTAATATTCTATATATTTTTATCAAAATAAAATTTAATACGTACTTTATTATATAAATTATTACTTTATCATATAAATTATATTTTAATAAATAACTAACAACTCTTAAATTTATAATAAGCATTATTATATATATATATATTCGGGCCGAGCTGGCCCGTCGTGCCAAATCATAAGTCCAAGTCCGACCCTATTTAATTTAAGAAATTTGTGAGCGCGGGCCAAAAATTATTGGCCCAGCTCGACCCTTTTTTCGGGTTGGGCCAAAATGTCCAGCCTTATCCACGACTAAGGGAGTAACCACAATGTGAGAAGTTACCAACGTGAGAAGTTGCCAGATCATGGGAAGTTATCAGCGTAGGAGTTGAATGTGGCAGCAAAGGTTTTGCTTGAAAAATGTGGACTGAGAACTCCGGAGAGATCTGTTAAGATACTTCAGTATAAATGGGCAAGAGAGCACAGTGCGCGACACACATCATCGACCAAATCTTTGCAATTTGTTTTCTCACTTTGCTCTGTTCTTTCATTTACCTTAGTTGTTGTTTGTTGTGAAGTATGACGAAGTGTAGACATTCTCTGCTGCAAAAGTAAGCCATTAGGACTTTATTTGTTTTCATTTATATTTCAGTGCATTTACTGCTTTGGTGATTAACGCCATACTTCAAAAGTTCACTTTTAAGATGTAGTTGCACTGTTTCAAATTAATGCAAGTAGTAGTCCTCGGTTACAACACCCTTTATTGTCTCGGTTACTTAGCCTTTAATTATCGCTCGGTTACCGTAGTTGTAGTTATTTTACTTTCCTTACATTTCAAGTTTTAGGCTGCTAGATATCACTGAACCCATTATTTAAATTTATGCGGTCATTTCTCTTTTATTTTATCCTTGTTACCCGGTTTACTTCAATCCAAGTTCATATAATCGAGTGTTCTATCCTCGGACACAAAAATCCACCCAACAATAACACACTAAACAAAATAATTCATTAGAACCTAAAATTTATTTACAAATAAATTTCATATTTTAGAATCATTTGTACCAAAGAGAGTGAATAAAAAAAAGTCTATCAAAATTATGGCAGTGTTTTCCCTTATCTCCTCATCAAAACAATTCAGAAAAAAAAAATCTCAACAATAATATCCATGAACTCATCATATAACCGTTTATAATACAAACATTCAACTCAATCAAAACTAGCTCTAAAAATTCCAGGTGTAAGCAGCCATGCAGAATCACTAGTACATTCAATTGGAATGACAATAACTTTAACTGCTATTTAAAATAAAACAAACCAATGTAAACGATCCTCTAACATGAATGAAATTGTAGAAAGTGAATAAAAAATTGTCCATAGGTCAATAACCTACAAAAGAACTAAAACAGAGGAGCAGGTAAGCCGAAGCTCGGTGAGTATAAACTTACAAAAGAATTGAAGTATACAGTTTTATATTGAAATATATATAGTAAAACAAGACTTTATCAAAAGTCCTTGTACGACAACCATGTGGTTTCCTTTCAAGTTAAAAAATTAACGACGTAAACATATGACGAAGTAAAAGCATGATTAATGAGAGAATAAATTAACGACTGTAAGAAAATGAACAAACGACATTTTTTAAAAGAAAAAAAAAATGAAAAGCAACCAGATGACGATATTCTTGAGAAAAAAAGATTAGAAAAAGAAGCAATGGAATGGGTTCCTATATGGTTAACAGATGGTCCGTTAATTTGGAAGAAAAGCAGAAACCCTATTTCCGAAGCTCCAATTAATGCTTTGTATAAAATAGTAGCAGTCTTCGGTAGTGCTGGGCATGGCCTGGGCCAGAGGGGATTTTTTGCAGCCTGATTTACCGGGTCGGGCCTAGTCAACTGGCTGACAGCCCAGCCCGCCCATTCAAAAAGGATGGGTCGAGCCGGTTTGCGGGCCTATTTTTTTAAAAAAATTACGTTATGTATTTTTTAATCAAAATATAATTTAATATATACTTTATTATATAAATTATACTTTAATAAATATTAAACAACTTTTAAATTTATAATTGACATTATTTTTATTAATTTATAATACATAATATATTAAATTAATATTAATATACTATATATATAATAAAAAATATATATATAATAAATATTCAGACTGGGCCTGCCCGCAGGACCAAACTATAAACTCGGACCCGACTATTTTTTCTTGAAAAATTAGGCGGTTAAAATATTAATGGTCCAACCCCACCCTTTTTCCGGACCAAGTAGGGCCGGCCCACCGGGCTGGGTCGAAGTGCCTAGCACTAGACTTCGGAAATATAATAACAGAAAGATTGTTGTCCCTAAAAAGGAGCCGAACAAATTGGCTAATGAGATCATATTTATTGATTGACGTAGGATAATCCCAGGCGTGTTATAGTTAGGAAATTAAGCCAACTTTTTAATCTGATTATTATCACATTACAAGGAGACGTAATCTCATCCTCTAAGTAGATAAGAATGAGAATAAATTTTAAGTGAATCAAATATAAATAATAGGAATCAGATTCTGTTTTTCATTTTTCATTTCCGTCCCATCCAAAAATCACAAACCAACTACGTGTTTTTTTATCATCGTTTATCACATTAAGTATATACTGCCATGCAAACCTAATCGTTACTTTATTACAACTTTTCTTATCATATATATGGCGGAAAAAATTCGTTTAATGTTTAAAAATTAAATTATGTATTACCTTTTCTTTTAAGTATATAGATATTAACTAGTGTTGTTTCCGCTTTACGCGGTTGGACACAATTTTACTAGAATAACAAATTGTATTAAACATAAATTTATATATACTTGATTTATAAAACTATATATATATGAATTTAATTTTATAGTAAAATAATTATTTTAATTTTTTAATTTATGATGACTGTTATTTTTTCTTATGTGATTTATGTCCACTGTCTAAATATTCCATTTTATAAAAAATAAATAAATAAAAGTTTTACATGCATCACTTTCATGTTTAAAATACTAAAAAAAATGAAAAGATAAATGCCGTTCGAACATAAAAGAAGATAGAAAGACCAATGACAAAAAATAAAATTATTTTTTTAAAAAATATAAATATAAATTGAGTAAAGCAATGGAGATCAAAGTTAAAAAAAATCTTGTTAAAGAAAGATAACTTAAGAGGATTTTAGTTTGTGAAAGTTAAGAGTTCAGTACATTCATGAGTTTATGAGAAAATAATGTAGAATATTATGGTTTGGTTATAAAAAATTCATATATAGTGTACTTTATAATACTTTTTTACCACATAAATGCCAAAAGACCATAAGAATAGTAGCTACATTTTTTTTATCAATTTTTTGTGTTGTGATATGTGTTAAGTCCAATAATTCTAGCACCAAAAGTCCATGTTTTTAAGCGTGAATGGAAAACCAAATTTAATAAACCGGTACAATTAATAGCAAGTCATCTATCCTTCACCACTGTAGATATGTCATTCATTCTCATTTCCTAGTACATGAATCTTTATTCACTTCACTTTTGAGCTCCACTACAAACTGACTTGATCGTAGGATGGCAGAATGAGTGCAAGTCCTTGTCCCTTTTCTATGGTCTCGTTTGAAGATGCGAAGAGCAAAACCTAAGGGATTGATCCCAAGGTACGAGGTCCGAGCTCATTATACTTCTTAAGGACCCCGAGTTGAAAGCTAAAGAGATAAGGAGCCGAAAGTTGAGGGACTAAAGAGCCTTGAGCTGAGAATTTGGAGCCTAGTATTTGAAAACCCAATTAAAAACTCCGTAACTTAGAGATATATTCCTGAACTACAAAATTTATTTCCGTCCTTTGTAAGAATACTTCCAAAAGGCCAATCTTTCGTCCAAACCTTCACGATAGTTCTTGTGAAGACTCATGTATACGCCCATCCACATGAGCTCAGACGTTCATGCTCATTCATTAGGAAAAGGAAGTCCACCCTTAGGGGTGAGAGGTAGTGAGCGCCAGGGACGGAGCCAGAAATTCTTCGACGTGAGGGCAAACTGGTGCTACTCTAGGATGGACTAAAATAAAAAAAATTTACATGTCATAAGCTGACAAGGCTAAATTCACATAGTAACCGCAAATTCAGTCAATGGCACCAACTAAAACGTTGCAGCAACAGCACGTCCAACAGGTAACACTAGAGAACAACACTAACAGTACTAACTAATAGCAGAACTAACACTGTTGTTTCCAGAACTCTTCTGATACTTACCTTTGTAATGGTTGATACTTACCTTTGTAATGGTTAATGATTTTTTCATTGATTGCTTGAAATCACATTCTAAATAGATAATCCTAATTAGCTAAAACGTTTTCAACTTTTCACAGCCAATTTGTTGACTCATTTCACTTGCAAAGCTACGAAGGAAACCAAAGCTATCAGTTTATCAACCAATAAAATATTAACAACCCCTTCAACAATTCGCGCTTGTATGAATAGAGCTAAATTTCTGTGCTACAAAATAATTACATAGTAATCTTTTCAATGTAAATAGAAGCATAAATCAACAATTTGATATATATTTGTCAAAAATTGGCTTCAAATTAAGCACAAATAAAACAAAAAAAATAAAATAGGAAAAAAATAAGAATAGAAGGAGGGAGGGAAGAGGCAGGAGTTGCAGCAGTAGGGTGGAGGGGACGAATCCCAGGCTGCAGTGGGGGCGGAGGGCAGGAGAATATGGGTACCCCTGCTGCCGGTGTGGGGGCGGCCGCCCATACTTAGCTCCGTCCCTGGTGAACACCAACGCTCACCTCCATGTCCATGTCCTATCTCAAGAGAGAGGAAGATTGAGCACTTCTGCTTACCTCTGCGCTTAAATTCTTTCTCGGAAGAGGAGAGCACAGAGTATCTATGCTCATATTCATGCCTAGGGGTGTAAAAGCGCCAAGCTACTAGCGAGCGCTTGAAGCTCGACTCGGTAAAAGCTCGTTTACGACTCGACTAGATAATAAATGAGTCGAGTTTGAACAAAATTTGAAACTCGACTTCATAAACGAGCCGAGCTTGAACACTGAAAAGCTCGGCTCAAAAAGCTCGTGAACGAGGCTCGTTTGCATGTTTGTGAACAAGCTCGATTGTAGGCTCGTGAACAGGCTTGTGAACAAGCTCGAGTGTAGGCTCGTGAACAAGCTTGATTGCAGGCTCGTGAACATGCTCGTTTGAGAAGCTTGTGAACAAGCTCGATTAAAGCTCGTGAATAGGCGCATTTAATGTATTCTTATATTATTATATACGAATATACACTAAATAGATCGACTTTAAGATCATTTATATTATTATATAGGAATATGCACTAAATATTATGTGTAATGTATTCTAATTCTACTTTTAAATTGTTAATATTTAACATGAACATGTGTACAAAGGTGTACACAACATGAAATTCTTTTATGAAATATTATTTTTTACAATTTTGATCACTAATTTGATTCAATTTTTAGTTCATAAATTACTATTTTCAAGTATTCTAAGTCTTTTTTAGGGCAAAAGAAATATGAAGTGAACTAATTGTCTGACTGTGTAAGTTAGAAATGCTAAATTTATGTGTACCGTATAATAATATATAAGGTATACGATATATTTATAGCATTTTTAAGCTTTGTACACATTAATTTTATGTTGCACGCCTTTCGTACACATAAATTTAAGGTTGTGTACACCTTTGTACACCTAAATTTCATGATGTGCACTTTTGTACACCTAAATTTCATGTTTTATACACATTTTATACAGCTAAGTTTCATTTTCTGTATACATTTGTAAACCTGAACTTTAGGTGTATAAAAGATGTACAACATAAATTTTTTGTGTAGAAAGGTGTACACAACCTGGAATTTATGTGTAGAAAAGGTGTACAAATTGTACACAACCATAAATTTAGGTGTACAAAGTGCACAACCTAAAATTTAGGTGTATAAAGGTGCATACAACTTGAATTTTAAGTGTACAAAAAGTGTACAATATAGAATTTTGGTGTACAAAGGTGTATACAAAGCTTAGAAATGCTATAAATATGTCATATACAAATATAATGTATATGATATTATTGATATATTTATGTGTACCATATATTATATAATGTATATGCTATTGTAACTTAAACATTAGTCAATTAACTATATTCACTATATAATGCTATTGTTTCTTCAACATTAGTCAATTAATTATATTTATTATATAATATTATTGTCAATCAACATTAGTTAAAGTGTTCAAAGGTGTTGTTGTTTCTTCAACATTAGTCAATGAACTATATTCTCTATATAATGTCATTGTTTATTCAGCAGTAGTCAATTAACTATATTCACTATATAATGATATAGTCAATCAACATTAGTCAATTAACATTATTCACTATATATGATAAATTTATAGCATTTTTAAGCTTTGTACACATTAATTTTATGTTGTACACCTTTTGTACACATAAATTTAAGGTTGTATACACCTTCGTACACCTAAATTTCATGGTGTGCACTTTTATACACCTAAATTTCATGTTCTGTACACCTTTTGTACACCTAAATTTCATTTTCTGTATACCTTTGTAAACCTGAACTTTAGGTGTACAAAAGGTGTTCAACATAAAATTTTGGTGTAGAAAGGTGTACACAACTTGAAATGTATGTGTACAAAAGGTGTACAACATAAAATATTGGTGTACAAAGTGTACACAACCATAAATTTAGGTGTACAAGGTGTACACAACTTAAACTTTAGGTGTATAAAGGTATACACAACTTGAAATTTAGGTGTACAAGAGGTGTACAATATAGAATTTTGGTATACAAAGGTGTACAAAACCATAAATTTATGTGTACAAAGTTTAGAAATGCTATAAACATGTCATATACAAATATAATGTATATGATATTATTGATATATTTATGTGTACCATATAATATATAATGTATATGTTATTGTAACTTCAACATTAGTTAATTAACTATATTCACTATATAATGCTATTGCTTCTTTAACATTAGTCAATTAATTATATTCACTATATAATGTCATAGTCAATAAACATTAGTTAAAGTGTTCAAAGGTGTTGTTGTTTCTTCAACATTAGTCAATTAACTATATTCACTATATAATGCTATTGTTTCTTCAGCAGTAGTCAATTAGCTATATTCACTATATAATGCTATAGCCAATCAACATTAGTCAATTAACATTATTCACTATATATGATATATTTATAGCATGTTTGAGCCATGTACACATTAATTTTATGTTGTACACCTTTTGTACACATAAATTTAAGGTTTTGTACACCTGAATTTCATGGTGTGCACTTTTATACACCTAAATTTCATATTATGTACACCTTTTGTACACGTAAGTTTCATTTTTTGATTAGTTAAAGTATTTTTTGATCAGTTATAAAGTATATTTGAATACATTATACACAAAAATATAAAAATAGTCTTTCAATTGTTATATATATTAGATTTTTTATCAATTAAAACTTATTAAATATATTGTTATTTTTTTAAAAAATTAAATATAAATTATGGACTTGCTTAATTGAAAAAATATTCACAGGCCATAGCCCGCCAGCCCCAATCCATCCAAAAAAACCCACACGGTCCACTTAAGTCTTCACAAAACAAACTCGGTTCCACTGTCTACTCTTCAGTCTTCATTATTCACAAAAAAGAACCCTAACGTCGCACGCCTCTCACTTGACTCACTTCCCCTCTTTCTTCGACAGTTCGACATTCGACTCTTTCTTCAGCCTTCAAGAGTTTCATTGTGATGATTGGATTAGATTATATCTTCGACTCCTCCTTTGGCTTTCAACCTTGTTCGACATTTGACAGCTGCTGCCATGGTAAGAAAAAAAGAAAGTATCATTTTAGTTTTTCTCTTTCTCTCTATGTTGAATGGATCTACAACTGAT
>CAODLS012283987.1:0-12961 GCA_948243855.1 Flueggea neowawraea | reverse complement strand
CAAGGCTGCTAAGAAGGGAGGTGAGAGGCAATTCAATGGACTTGTTGATGTCTACAGGAAGACTCTGGCATCTGATGGTATTGCTGGGCTTTACCGTGGATTTAACATCTCTTGTGTTGGAATTATTGTGTACCGTGGTCTCTATTTTGGAATGTACGACTCTCTGAAGCCAGTTTTGCTGACTGGAAGCCTGCAGGTTAGTGAATGAAATAGTTTTTCACAAGCAATGAATGAAATAATATGCGACTATCACGACCAAAAACAATGTGATTAAATTTTGTCTTGTGATGATTTTGCGGTTGCATTGCAAGATTGGTTGATAACACACTTGAAATAATATGCCTTAGTAAATTTACTTTAGTTTATTTTTGTGAAAGAGATCGGTTTTTATTGCACTGCCACTCTATTTCTTGTACTTATATAATAAACCATTTATTGCACAGCCACTAAATTTATTACTTCGACGTGAAACTTTTCTGAAAGGAATTAATCTTTTTAATATTCACATTGATTCCTTTGTAAGGAAGTAACGTTTCCCAGAATAATTCTTCCTTGCTTTGATTATTACAGGATAGTTTCTTTGCTAGCTTTGCCCTTGGTTGGCTCATCACCAACGGTGCTGGTCTTGCGTCCTACCCCATTGACACCGTTCGTAGACGTATGATGATGACATCTGGTGAAGCTGTCAAGTACAAGAGTTCACTTGATGCATTCTCCCAGATTTTGAAGAACGAGGGTGCCAAGTCTCTCTTCAAGGGCGCCGGGGCCAACATCCTCCGTGCCGTTGCTGGCGCTGGTGTGCTCGCTGGTTACGACAAGTTGCAGTTAATTGTCTTCGGCAAGAAGTACGGATCCGGTGGTGCCTAAGCTAATAAAGGAATGATACATCTTTCGGGCTGGTTCTTTATTAGGTTTAGATGGTGATGAAAATGTTTTGACTCATTGAGAATTCTAGTTCGGCGAATTTTTGTCAAAAATAATTCAGTTTTACAGGGAATTTGTACCCCTGGACACAAATTTTTACATTCGGATGGAAATTTTTGTTTTCAGGTACCTCATTTATAAGAATCGTGGCCAATGCCACACATGCTTTTAGAATTTATCATTTGCAGGATAATATATTTCTACAATGACATGATGTTATTTCTTTTTCTTCTAGCTCTTTTGTGTTATTATCTGGGCAAGTATTGTGTTCTTTTCTTTAAGGTTTGAGTAGCCCAAATGACCATGAGCATAATTGAGTTTCAGATGTTTAGTTTGGTTTGGAGAATTTTTTTTTCCGGATGTTTAGTTTCTAAAAATTTGAAAACAACAAAGTAGTTCAAAATCTATTTTTTTTCACTTATTTTCTGTGGAAAACAAGGTTTCTAAACAAAATTAATATAGTCAAAATTTCAAAATGTTAGAACTGAATCAGAATGTCAAAATGTTAATGTTACATCTTTGTTTTAGTAATCCAGGTCAACGGTGGCATGCTCTCTCCTCCTAGCCGGAGTTGACTTTGACCAATTATTTATCCTTGCATTGTATCTGTTTTTCTTTGGGGGCTCTAAATTCTATATTTTTAGGGCCAAATGGGGAACTTGGCTTTTAAGAGCATTTGAACATTACATCTTTGACCTTCAATCTCTTGAATAAGCATGTTTTTTCAAATTTGAAACAACAAACACGTGCCAATGTGGGATTGACTTGGTGGAAAGCATCTACATCCAGGACGTCGTAGATTCGAAACACTGGTGATTGGGGTCGGAGTTATGTATCTATCTCCGTCAAAAGAACAACAAATACGCATGCGGACACAAGTCTCATGGCATGACTCGTGACTGTTTCATGGCAAGGCACACAACTACGTCGCCGTTGTGATAGCATGACTCTTTGAACAAGTTCTACATTATTGGTTTGGTTTACACAAGGCTTCTTGCAAATATAATGGGCCCGAATCTAATCTAGGATCCTCTTTTAACATGTATGGCCAGTGCTTGCACAACAATTGAACTTTTACCCACCAACGAAGAGGTAGATGACCAACAGAAGGTCGAACACGGCCATCCAACCACTGTATCATAACCGTTAAGACCATGCTTTTGCAATAGTGGATCCGATACCATGCCTATATCCTTTATTGCCTTTCCGTGCACCTATACACCATAGCCATCATGGATTATGGAACTCCATCGGGGGAGATTAACAATCCAAAACCAAATGAGGTTGGGAAAACCAATTAGAGACAAAGGACACCACAAAACTAGAAAAATCAAGTATGGGGAGCGTGTATGACCGACCGCAACCCAAATAAGTTCAACCCTTTAGACAACATGAAAAAACTAAAATTTATGCGCTACCTCTCTATCAATTCAAGGGATGGAAAGGCGAAAACTTTTGGTGTCACCTCCAGTTCATTCATATGGCACTACAGTTGACCGTGTAGTGTCATATACGTGTAAAGTCAATCTAATTGGACCGTTATATATATTGAGAGACTTTTTATAAAAATAAATAGAAAAATAAAAAAATATTAAGGTTTTCCTTATAGATTAAAATAGTAACATAGTGTTTAGTGTCAAATAAAAAAAGATTTCATTTTATTTATATTTGTAAATGAAATGAAATAAACTTTATAAAGATTTGTATTTAGAAATGAAATCACATGTTTGGATAAACGTGTTAATTTCTTTATTGTGAATAAAATGAAATTTGTATTTGAAAAAAGTGATGATCTATGCTTTTTTTGACTTTTATTACTAAAAATTCCGAATAATTAATATTTGAGTGGTGGATACAAAGTATTGTGTGAAGGTTAATTTTGTCCAAAAAAAAGTGAGAAATTTATTTGCAAATTTCATCTCTCTTAGTTGAAATTTAAAATGAAAAAGACGTAACTAAAATAAAATCCTTCAATTATAAATGAAAGAATTAAACATTTAAAAAAATACCAAACACAATCTAAGAAATGTTTTTTCTCCTCCCCCTTCCTTCCAAACATAGGAAAAGGAAAGATGAAAAACACTTTTTAATCATATCTTAAAGAGAATGGATGGAAATAATTCATCTCTTTTCTACTCTATTTTTTCCCTTTCCTTTTGCCTGAACTAGGTGGTAGATTTATTTCCCTACCTATCTACTCTATTATAGAGAGAAAATAGAGATCTTATTATGCTAATATTGAATCAATATAACCTTCGGCAATCCCAACATTCATTGACATTTAAGTTTATGACTCTTTGAGCAAAAGAGGACTTGGTATAAATAAGTGACAAATTTATTTGGGGCAAAATTTATGGTGGTCCCTGATATTTGGTGTATTTTCCCTTTCGGTCCACAAGTTTGAAAATTAGTCACTCTAGTCCATCGCTCATAATTTCGTTAGTTAAATATAACGGCAATTTGATGTATCACATTAGTATTTTTGTGTCATTAAAATTCTTATAGTAAGTTTATGTGTCATGACAAATTTTCGTTATATTCTACTAACAGAGTTACGAGCGAGAGATTAGAGCGGCTAATTTTCAAACTGATGAATCGAAAGAGAGAATGCACCAAACCTCAAGGACCGCCATAGATTTCACCCATTTATTTGTTAATGGAAATGGACTATGTAACGAAGGATGTATGAGAAATTGAGAAGAATTAAAGATTTGATTTTGTAAATAACAGTTGATGAATAGATTTGAAAATCAAGCACAAATTGAGTTGGATTCCAAAGTGGGAATAGAGAAAAGGCATTGATAATCAAATTAGTAGGTTAAAAGTGGGTAATGATCATGTCTAGAGTAATTTACCACATATAATAACTTAATAATGGTTTAATGTTTGCTTTAATGAAGTTGACTAGACCAACAAATTCACTTTGGGACAACTATTTGATTCACAATCCACTAAATTGGAATGAGATACTCCTATTTAGCGTCCTTTTTCCTCCATTTTTGACTAGAACACTTTAGCTTTTGCAAGTTCAATAATATGTAGTATAAACTCTTTGTTGCTTCAAATTCACAAGACACGTGATATGTGAAGATTATTGATCAATGAAAGTTCAATTCTTTGCTTGCAACTAAGGGCTTTTTAGGTCCCATGTTTCTCATGACCATTTTAGTAGCTACCATTCACAGGATCCTAATTTGTCTTAAGACTTTTTTGACACACCAAAATTAAAGGTCAATATTTATTCACTGAATGCAGTTACAATGGCTAGATAGACCTACTTCTTTTGTTATCTATTTCTATATGGGATTTTATGGATTTTGATTGGTCTAAAGACAAAATTTGTCCTTTGTTACCCAATAAAAATCACTTGTCATATTGGAAGTTAAAATAATAGCAATGAACATCTCTGTCAAAACATCTTTGTAAGTTGAAGAATCTACGTAATATCTGAAACCAAATTTTAAGACGCAAAATTCTTTTGAGATAGCTCTTTTTTTTTTAATTGAGCAAACATTAAACAGAGAGGCAAGCGACTCCTTTCTGATATATATTTTAGAAAGATAACACTAATATTTGTAAAAAAAGAAAAACTAAATTGTAATTACTTTTTCCTAAATTAAGTTTAATATAACCATGATCTGCCAATAACTAAGGGTGTCAGTGTTAAATGTAGAAGTAGATTGCGTCTATTACAATATATCGTAAGTTTTAAAAAATGTGTCATTTTTTGTACTTCCTTTTACTAACAATGATCTATCAAATATACCAATCTAACTTTACAATTCATTGTTTCTCTTTCGAGAGAAATCTTATACTTCTCCTTTCGCTAATTATGAACGTTAATGCTAACAATGCACAAACTCAATCACTTAATTTAAAATTAAGAAATTATTCTATTTAGAATAATAACTGATAGATATCTTCAAGTGCTATCCACAAGGAATGTACCTCGAGCTGAACCTATGACCACAAACACAGGGTCAGAAAAGGGAACCCCGGGTATTCTGGGAAGACCTATTCCGATACTTAAGTTAAGGAAAAATAATTTTCAAGTTTCTGTGGTATATCCTAATTAGTAGGTAGGTCCTCGTATTTTTAGAATATTACATACACATCTCTGAGGTCAAAAACTGGGTTACACTTAAGTCCTTCCATCAGTAGTCCGTTAGTGGTCTGCGGTATATCCTAGAACCCGACCCAATGATTCTCTTCATCGACCACTTCGACCGCCTCTTTGATATTCCACTGTTTCCAAAAGGTTCCCATTAAATGCCCGACCACCTCGTGCGCTCATATGTCAAAGTTCATGGCCGGTGTTGTGTTGTTCCTAGAAGGTTCCATTCTATTGGTCGGTTAGAGAGTGAGAAGAGAGAGGAAGAGAGAGAGAGCAGAGAGGATTAAGGTTTGGTAAATGATTGGGTTTTCAATTTAAAGAAGGATATTTAGGTCAATTTGCTTTTTTGTTTACTCCGTCAATTAAAAACAGGTTTCACGAACGCGTATGCTACATCCAAAAAACAAGAAAACTCACATACTAATTAGGGTATACCTCATAGACTTAAAAATTATTTTTTTTTAATTTAATGATGCATTTAGACAAAGAAAGAATATCGTCAAAAGAGAGAGGCAAGGGGAGCTTGTGTCAACTTGGGAGAGATGAAGGGATGGTATTTATGTGTAAAACTTGGTGATTTATTGACCTTCAATGGACATGACGTGTGTACATGAGTTCATGGTGTTCTTGACATAAATAGTCGAGAGCTCTAAACCCAAAGCGCCATAGGGGTTTCGGCCTTAGCGGGCCGTTTACCATGGGTTAAGACGCATCATTTCCTGAGTCGTTTTTCATGCCCTTAGACCTTCGGGATAGGGACCAACGAGTGGAATCTCATCGTAAACATTTGATCCACTTCTTTTTATATAAAATTTCTAGTCACTTACCTCTACATTCACAAGTTTTTTTACCCATACATCTCGACCTCTTTACAAATAAGGGTTTGATGATTTCAAGTGCTATTTTTCAAATGTGCTTAGTTAAAAAATTATCTTTTTTAATTAATAGAAGGCATGTTGGTTGGTGTTTGGAGACCAAAAAAAAGAAAGGAGTGTTGGGATTTAGGATTTATGGATGAACAAATTGTAGGGATCAGTGTGTGAACAACAACTGTACGGCAAATATAGTGCTGCTGTCTCCATATAAAAGAACTCTACTTAACCTTTTATTTTATGCGGCTGCTCACAGTCTTCACCGGCTGTTGAACCGGCTTTCTCTGTCTTCTTCCTTTTCTTTTTAACTCAACTGTCTTCTTCCTTTTTGGTAGCTTTGAGTTTTTTTCTTTTTTTTTTCCCAATTAACTATAAATTTTGTCAGTTGTTTGTTTAATTTATGTCTGCAATTTACTTTTATAATTTATCATAAATAAACACACACATTAATTAAAAAGAACAATATGGTAGGTTGGTATCAAATTGATGATGATATTAGTGATTTTGTGTTGTTTTTTTTTTAACTGAGATTTTGTACTAAAGAAGTATAATAAGAAAATTACATTTCTTGTAAGAATTGTAACGTTAAAATTTTGACTAATTTTATTTCTTAATTCTTATAAAGTATCTTACTGAGAAAAGACACTTAAAAAATTCTTTGAAAATATAATTCCTTGAAAATCAATCAGTTGAACCAAACAAATACTTCAATTATACAAATATCCTTTCAGATATCAGTAACTTTTACTTTTAATTATATTTTAATATAAATACTAGCTTATTTTAAAAGGAGTTGACATTTAATTTTTATTTTTATAAATAGTATTTTCTTTTTTTCTATATTGAAAAATAAATATTTAAATTTTGATGGTATGTGTTTGATGAATGAACTCTATTTATACATGTTGTTGTCTTAAAAAATGAACAACAATAATTATAAAAACTCAAAGAACTCGAACAATCTAGAAACCTCGAGACCTGAAAATAAAAAACAAGATGAGGTAGGGATGCTCTCCAGAGGAGTCTCCGACGCTCAAGTCAGTAGCAATTTCAGCAGAGCAATAGTGTGAGTGGAGAGTAGAGCATACATTTATAAGTTGTTCTTGAAATCTATTTATAGAGTGACTAATTGATGAATTAATTTCTTATAACATCCTCTCTTAATGACGTGCTTAAAACCGAGGGTAACATCTGCCATTACACTCTTAGCATTAAACGTATTTTAATGGGCTTTTGTTCACATACCATATCATGTGCTAATCTTTATCGGAACAATTGTGATGGTACCTCAAGCAGATATTAACTCCCAACCACCCGTTAATTGTGTTATTCAAGTGATTAATGGTGAGCTGCAGTCAAAACAAAGCGTATGCTTTCTTTTCCTAGACAAACAAAAGCAAACACCAAGTAACACCAACAGCCACCAGCCTTTGGATTTTCTAGAGTTGAATGTATCATTCCGAACCTCAGCATGAACATAGAGCCAAGAGCCTCTTTATTATCCAAGCCAATCCCAGTGCCTCTCTTCAACCTTTATTCTCATAGACCTCACATATAAATAGTGCCCAAAGTGACTCGTATCCTCTTACCAGAAACGAATATATATCAACAACGAAACCAGGAAATGTCAAACCCCGTTTCCTTCGACGGCTATCTCATAGATGCAACTGTAACTGACAAGGCTGTCGATATAGACATTTGGGTTCAAACCATTCGTCACACCTACTCTGGCCAGCAAATAATTGTAGGCTTGGATTGTGAATGGAGGCCAAACACCTCTACATACATGAACAACAGAGTTGCTTTATTGCAACTATGTGTTGGCACCAAGTGTCTCATAATCCAGCTCGTTTACCTGAATTATATCCCTCGATCACTCGTGGACTTTCTTAGAGATCCCAACTTTACTTTCGTTGGTGTTGAGGTTCAGGGAGATGTGACAAAGCTTCAGGTTGATTATGGGCTTACTTGCACCAACATTGCTGATGTGAGAGAACTGACTCTGAGTCGCTGGCCTGGTATATTTCTCCAAAAGCCTGGCCTTAAGGATATTGCTAGAGAAGTTTCGGGGTTGTCACTGCCTAAGCCACTGGGTGTTAGCTTAAGTGATTGGGAATCAACGGTGCTTGATCGAACCCAGATTGATTATGCTTGTATTGATGCTTATGCTTCTTACAGGATTGGTAACGAGCTGTTCAAAGTGCTTTGAAAGATGGGCTTCCATACTCATGCCTATTATGTCTCTTTGCTTTAATGTTTTGTGATCTGCTTTTGCTTCGTACAATTAAAGATTTTTAACAGATAAAAAATGATTGAACAATATGAAGCACTCAATATAAAAGCGAGAAAAGCTGTTTCATTTCATATCTATTGCAATTTCACATCCAATTTCAAAAAGGCTAAATAACATTTTTCAAACACTAAAGATAAAAGATAACCAAAATAACTATTACGAAGCAAAAGCAGATCACAAAACATTAAAGCAAAGAGACATAATAGGCATGAGTATGGAAGCCCATCTTTCAAAGCACTTTGAACAGCTCGAGGCCTAAATGTTATTTAGCCTTTTTGAAATTGGATGTGAAATTGCAATAGATATGAAATGAAACTGCTTTTCTCGCTTTTATATTGAGTGCTTCATATTGTTCAATCATTTTTTTATCTGTTAAAAATCTTTAATTGTACCCATAATGATCAGAAATGTAATGATGAGCAGCAACATATGTGAGCTTGGTTTAAATTACATAGTCCAGCCTGGTCGTTGCAAATACTAATTGCATTTCAGCACTCCCATCCGGCGGTCACAAAATCGATAGTCCTGCCTTTTTTATGTCTAAATCAAATGTCTTTTTAACTCATCATATGATCATTGTTATCATCAATAATTAAATAATATTTTTATATTCTGATCAATACAATTTGGGTCTTTCAAATTCCTCATTCTAGCAACTCAATACCACAGAAATATGTTGCAACAATTCTGAATTTGAACCAAGTTTGTCGACCTTAATGATATTATATCTTCCGGTTAAAATAATGGTCATATAAAGTTTTGGTACATGAATTAAGAAAACATTTAATACGTTTAAGATTTTACATGAATGAACTTATAATCTTTTGTATTTATTCAGATTTTTCTCCTTTTATTTATGTCATAGTTTTTAGTGTGCGAAAAAATCTTAAAAATTTTAATTGAAATTGCACTAATCCGCCAATTTTGTAGATTACTTTATAAAATAAATGGCAAGGCTATTGTTTAGATGTTTGAGTTTGCAATATCAGTCGTAACTACACTAATTGGCAAATAATTGTAGGTTTGGATTGTGAATAGAGGTCCAACGCTCTACTTATAACTGCTATTTTGCAACTCTTTGTTGGGAGAATAGCACGTTCCACGAGTCATTAACTCGTCACATTATTTACATATCATACATTATTATATACAATACAAAAATATAATATAAATTAAAATTATGTTAATCTTGTTGTAATAATATATTTACAAATGTATCTCCATGCCAGAAATTACCACTTTAGTAATTATCCCAACTCATTTACCTGAATTGCATGCATCAGTCTCACAAGGACTTTTTGAGAGATCCTGACTTTGCTTTTGTTGGGGTTGAGGTCCAGAGATATGTCGAAGCTTGAGGCTGATATGGGCTTACATGCAGTTAATGTTAAATAATTGACTTTGAGCATCTGGCCCTATATGTTTCAACAAAAGCCTGGCCTTGAAGATATTGCGAGTGCGGTACGAACTAGTGGGGTTGCCAATGCCCAAGCCGCAGGGTAGTAGGAATGGCAACGGAGCGGATCGGGTCAATATCCCACGGATTCAAGATATTTTGCCGTCCTTACAGGGTAGAGGTGTAAGCGGTGCAATTTTAACGATTTTAGGCTTCAAATCAAACCAAATTGCAAATTACAGTTGAAAATATTCGCATTTGCAATTGAACTGAAAATACGGTTGGAACTGTCCAAACTAAATTATACGGATACAGTTGGACCCGATTGGTTCTTGCGGTTAATATATAACAAATAGTCAATAAAATCTTAGTACTACATATGAATTTAAAGTTTAAACTTATTATAAAAAACAAAGAGAAAAGTAACTTTAAATATTGTTTCATTATAATTTATGTTCTAACATTCAAGATGCCCAAAATATAATCATGGTTATCTCAGTTACATTTGTAATTTGTCCCAAAATACATACAATTTACAACATCTATTCATCAATTAGCTCTTAGCTAACCTAATTAATTCATGTATATATCTTGTTAGCTTCTAAAATATACAATTATTGTGGCACTAGCAATTTTTGAGCTCATCTTGAAACGCAGTGTAAAAAAGTATCTCATAGAATTAAAAAAGAAATTTTAGCTATTCCTATTTCCACAAACTTTATGAAATATAATAATATTTCATAACTAGACTCTACAAAATTTAATACTAAGTGGTTACTAGTGAGTTGGTTCGGTTGAAATGGTTTTGAAAATTTCAAAAACTACAATCAAACCACATTTGATGGTTTAAAAAAAAATCTCATCCACAGTCATCAATTTTAGGTGGTTATCCACAGTCCACTTACCATTTGGATCGATTTTAGATATTTTAGTGGATTAGGTGAATTTTTGTGCATCCCTACTGGTCGATGCGTCTTGTGCTACTTGCATTCTCGTATTAACTCAGTTCAATGTGGACTTGATATCTATGCATCATGCTCAATATCTATGCATCATGACATCATCCTTTAAGTCATACATTAAATGATGTGCAGTTGACTCATCCCTTGACTAAACTACCCTACAGTTTTTTTTTCTCATATCCTTAAGTGATGTTTATTTGTTAAACATATGTCACAAATATATTTATTATCTAAGTATATTCATGTTAAAAAAAATGCGTCAGTTTATTTTGGAATCTATTATGTAATCTACTAAAAAAGTAAAGAGAGAAGCACATAAATATACAACAAAAAAGACAATTCATAAATACAAGATGTCAAAATCTTACCAAAAATATAAACACGGAATAAATAATTATAAAAATACTTCAATTTGACCGCATGTTAATCACGTATTAAAAAAATTACCCGCATTGACCACATTCTTTTAACCAGTGAAAAGTAAGTACAACTCAAGAACAACACAAGTACAAACTGAGTACAACAACAAAATAAGAATAAACACTAACAAAAATGAATACAAATCAAAATAGCTATTATAATTACAAACCAAGAACAAAGTGAGTATATTTTATTTTTTATTACTCGGTAAAATTATGAGTACAAATGAGAATAAAGCGAGTAAGCAACGAGTACAACCCAAAAATTTCAATTGATTTAGTTGATTTAATTTGGATTCATTCAACTTCATTATTCTAGGGACAAAGACACAATTTTGGCCAAACAAAGTCATATCTGCTAATGGACCGAGACACAACTCCATTATTCATTCAACTTAATTACTCCAGGGCTTCTCGCGACAGTCTCTTCCTCGCTCTCACCCACCTCACGCCGTTGCCATTCTCTTCCTCTCTCTCAATCACCTCGCGCTGCCATATCTTCCTCTCAACCACCACCACACATTAAAGGTCAGCACAAAAGTCGGCAAAACCACCACCGCGACACCACGATCTCCATCTTGCAAAGCCTAGCCACTGAGTTGCATCTAAACAGAGGAGATGTGGAGGAGAGTGGGGTGGCGAGAGTGTTGGTAAGGTGGAGGACAATGCGGTGGAGGGAAGGGGGAGGAAGGAGAGAGGAGAGGGAGGTGGAGATGAAGGATAAAAGAGAGAAGAGAGAGAAACAAAGTCGGGGAATGTGGAGTTTAAGGAGAGAGAATTTGAATATAAATTGTTGTATTTATGAAATGTAAATCAAAATATTATGTAACAGTATATATAATACTTCTTTGTTGCGTATGTAAAATTAAAATGATAAAAAAAAGACATAGGGTGTAATTTCCTTAAAAATAAACACCAAAATTTTAACTATAATTTTTTAACAAGTAGCAATCGAATAATGTAACTTATGAAAAAAAAACCATCATAATTCGAGCTTCCAAAATATTAAACCACAATGTGGCCTGGCCGCACCTAAAATGTCTTGCATGCAAAGCGTGTTTAGAGGACAAAACGATTGGATTCCGTCTGTTAAGAGGTCTATTTCAGTTTTTGAGTTTGTCGCTATTATTGTGAGACAGGTAGATAAATGTTCCATAAAGATAATTAGTAGGTATCAAACTTCCTAAACAAAATGGATTGCTCTTGTAAATGTAACATCAGCAGAGCAGAATGGGTCCTGTCCTGTCCATGGCTCAATAGTGTGGTCAATTTTAAACCTTAACGGACCACTTGGCTGGCAATGAGCTGTTGCCAATTTTCTCTTTTTTACTAAATTCCCTTTCTTTTTGTGTTTTGAAACTGTTCATTAAATCCCCATTCAAACACACACATGTATGATAATGGGATTAATTAAAGGTTTAATACATAATTTATCCTCTAAATTTGTATTTTTTCTTCTGTCATTCTAAATTTTTTGAATGTTTAATTTACCTTCTGAACTTGTTAAAATCCTCTCAATTAAGAATTTTTTTAATGTGTTTGAATTCCAAAATAATCTAGTTTATTTTTAAGTTATCACTTTTAAACGTAGAAAATCAAAAAAAATAAAAATAATTCTAGTAATAAACTCATGATTAATTAAAAAAATTAGTAAATTAATCAGTTTAATCAAGTTTAGGGGATAATTGAGACAGTTTAAGTGAGTTCATAGGGTAATTGAGACAGTTTAAGCAAACTTAGGAGGTAAGTTGAACGGTCAAAAAGTTTAGAGTGACAGTAGAAGAAACCGTGCAAATTTGAGAAGTAAATTATATATTAATCCTTAATTAAACCTTTCATGTTGAACACTTTGAACAAGTAAAACAAATCCAGTTGAGGATAAGTAAATTCGATAGATTATATAATAAAAAATTATATATATTTAAATAAATATACCTATTGTTGGAAAAAGCGGTCCGCCCATGACGGGTGAACTGAACTT
>CAODLS012283703.1:0-10004 GCA_948243855.1 Flueggea neowawraea | reverse complement strand
TTATGGACTTTGGGCCTAAAGGTTGGGACGAGGCCCATTGCCAATTTCGAGTGAGCCTATAGGGTCACACACAAAGAACAAATTGTATTGATTACAAAATATTCTCTCTTAGTGATGAATGAATTATTAAGATGGTTAATTTGATTAATCATTAATAATTCAAGGTTTTATAATTTATGCGTTAAATAAGATTTAATACATAGTCCATTAATGTGATGGGCTTTTAATATGAATCACCAATTATCATGGGTTTAATTGTTTAATTATGTGTGACATAATTTGACCCATGTATGAGATTTATATTATGGTAATGTATCATATAATTAAAAGCCCAACAACATTAAGAAACCCATCATGAAATTCGGCCAAACTCAATGATATTAGGACATGAGGAATTTCGGCGCAAGCCTTAAAAATAGGAAAGGAAATTCGGCTATCACTTCCTATTTTTTAGGGAAATTAATCCTTGTATGACATGGAAGAGATTTCAGCACACATATGCACATCTAATTAGGATTTCTATTCTTGTATGACAAGGAAATCCTAATTAGGATGCAGCTTAATATGACTAGGAATGAATTTGGCACTCTACTTGTACTAAAGGAGAAAATCGAAACCTAGTGTGACTAGGAATGAATTCGGCTCACTTCTTGCACAAAGGGGAAAACTGAATCCTAGTAGGGAAAGGACAAGGGGAATTTTGGTTCCTATGTGCTGCATATCTAGGTCATCTCATATGCCTATAAATAGGCTTGCAGCCCTTGCCATTTATTCATCTCATTGTCGAATTTGTGTGCCACAATTCAAAGAGATAAAATAATTTTGTGAGCTTTAGAATAGTGATTCTAAAATGTGCTAGTACACTGCAATTATTCCAAGGTAAGTTCGTGAAAAACCAAAGTGATTCCACAAGGTGATTCGGGTTCTTGGTGCTAAGAGCTACACCAACGTTTCATACAACCAATCGATCGTACCTTGGTGAAAGGTAAATCATCCAATCTTAATTGTATATGTTGATATGTATGGGTCCTTGGGGGAATTCAAGGCATTAAATGTTTGTTATATCCGCTGTCATGAATGTATATGAATGTCATATTTGAGTCGTGAATTCCAGCAAGACCACCTCATCATCATCCCCGATTGGTGTATAAGGCGCATAAGCATTTCTACTTGCACAAATATTTCTAGTAACCTACAGAGTCTACTATACATTCATTAATAGTGGCTACCAAATTCACTTCAAAAATCACAGCCACAATAGCATCATCAATATCATCTTCTTCCGCCAAGTTGATCTTTGGTTTAGGAGGTTTCCCATTGTAGCCGTGTTTCTTACTCTTTTTGGTACTATGGAGCACGATGACCTGGCCTGCCACAAACAAAGAAATTCCCACTTTTGTCTTGAATCCGGACTTAGTAGCCTTCAAGGTATAATCAAACTTATTTGAATTTTGATCGTATCTTTTTTTGCTAGGTTTATGGTTTGAGTTTCGTTGCATGAGATTTGATTTTGTTGCGAACTCCTTTGCCGTAACAGCCTTTGATTCTTTTCGTTTAGTTTCCTATATCAGAATATGTTTGATCAGTTCTTGCAATGTCATCTTCTTCTCCTTGTGTTTAAGAGACTTATTGTAGTCATTCCATGAGTTGGGTAGCTTTTCGATCAATAGCTCACTCACGAACTCATCTTACAAGTTGATGTTGTTGTTCTTCAAATTCTCAAGAAAATTTTGATAGTCATGAATTTTCACCACAATTTCCTTGTCCTCAATCATCTCCTATCAGTAATAAGCCTCACACACGAACCTTTGTTTGACCAAATCCTCAGCAGTATATTTCATGGTCATTGACTCCTATATTTCATATGATGAGAGTCGAAGCAATGTTGTGCATGTTGAGCAGAGAATGAATACGGTCTTCTCAAAAATGGTGGATCCTCATCGGGTAGCAGTGGCAACTAAGACGGCAACACAAGCAAGAGAGTAGGGATGTTGGTTGGTTGTGGCCTTTCCATGGCACTGGCAAGAACAACTTATAAATCCCTTTAGATTGTTGGTTCTGGAATACGGAAAGCAAGGCAACAACAATCCCTGAGTCGCGTTATCGTTGTCCTAAAGAGATTTATTCCCCAGGATAGACCAAACCTTCTCTAGAAGAAGAAGAAGAAGAAGAAGAGTATGAATCAACATGAGTGATTTAGGAATAACCTAGCAGAAGAATAGAATGTGGAGTTAATGATGTATTGTGGCAACAGATGGTTACTCTATTTTGTAAGTGAAATTATGAACGATGGAGACGAGAAAATAATCTCGCTAGTGGCTGCAAATAAGGAACAAAATCCGGAAAGTGGCAGAACAATAGGTGGGTTGAATTTAAGGCTTCTGTTAAGCTTCTCTTTAATACAATATATGGGATTAAATTTTAGGCCAGAAAAATAAATTGGTGTATTAAAACGAGCCAAGCCTCGAGGGCAGGGTTTTCCCTTTGAAGCCCCCACTCACATGCGCGGGAGACCTATCCTCATTTTCCACCTTACCCAACCCATTAGGTGTTTCTCAATTTAAACACTCTTCACACCCTTCAACTAGGCAATGTAGAATTTTTCAATAAGCACAAAGCTTTAACTCACAACACTTTGTGCCTAACGACCTTTCCATTTAGCCATGGACAATAATTTTTTTGGAGAAATCATTCTTTGTTTCCGTTCATGTTCTAATATTAATGAAGAAATAAAAATGTTGCTTTGCCTAGCAATCTAAACCTCTTGCTCGTGTTGTACACACTCTTTGCAAGATAATCCTCTTCTATTTGATCATTGTGTTCAGCTGCATCTCAATGACTTAAGTTATCATATTTTTGAAGGCTTTTGTTTTAGATATATTTGCCATCACTCCAAGACATTAATTTACCATCTGCAGAATTTGCTGCCGGTTGTAATAGATTTTTCTGTTTGGTTTGGTGAATTACCGTGTTGCTCTTCTTGCACGAACAATTTAATTTCCTTGGGCTTTTCTTTAATTATTATATTATCCTACAATAGTCTTCATTATCCAAGTTGTATAGGATTTCCAAATTCTGATTGTTCTGCATTTAAATTGTAGCATCTAAATTACCATGTGTTGCATGGTAACAGTTAACTTTATTGAAATATACAAGTATAATTGATAATCCATATACTATTATTTAAGTTGTTGCAACCAAATTGTCACACGTTGCATGGTAACATATGATGTGCACTGCCTGAATTAAGAAAAAATGCCATGCTCTAATCATTATATTATAGAGTATTTTGGGTAATCCGACAGTTTTTTTAATTTAACAACTGTTATTTTCAACTTATTTTTTACAAGCTAAGTTTATTTAGTATCACAAAATTTATCAAATTATATATTTTTATTTTATTTATACATTATTTATACAATAAATATAAAATACCTTGAATTGCGCTGGATGAAAATCTAGTACAAACTTAAGGATAACAAGATAACATGTGCGAAAATAAATATAAAATACCATGAATAGCCAGCCAAAGGGATTGACGTCTGCTACAAAAGCTGAAAGATAACAAGATAACATGTGCGAAATAAATTGCACCTGTTCAAATCTGTTGTCGGGCCATTCTCTAACAATAACAAGGCTGGAGAAAGCTTTCGTTTGCTATTGTTGAAAATGCCATTCTCGGTAAGTTTCATGCTTAACAATAATAAATTATTGGCATATATACAGATACATTAATGGAAGCGGCCATTTTTCGGTCCAAGACCTAAAATGACCCAAGGAAAACTTTCACAGACATTCCATTGTCGTCATTTGAGGTTGCAAACGATTATGAATAAACATGATGAAAATGCTATTTTCATGTGCCATGTAAGTGGAATTGGCGTCGGAAAAAAATTTTGTTTCTTCAAGTTAATGATGAAGATGCTATTGTCCTGTGCCATGTAAGTGGAGGATGGCATCGAAAAGAAATTTGTTTCTTCAAGTTAAATTAGTTCCTTTTTTTACAAGTAATATCTTTACTGATAGTCAAATTAAAGTATAGTTCCGTTTTTCACAAGTAATTTCTTTACTGATTGTCAAGTTAAATTAGTTCCCTTTTTTACAAGTAAATTCCACCACTGCAGGTTTTTCTTAAGTGAAGTGTACATTTCTTATTGAATGGTTTCTCGAGCCTGTGCCGTTGTATTCATGATTGAATTACCGGTAGTTTTTAACTATTTACTGATAGTCAAGTTAAGTAGTTCCGTTTTTTTCCAAGTATTTTTTGCCAGAGCACGTTTTTATTAAGTGAAGTGTACTTTCTTATATGAATGGTTTCTCCAGCCTGTGCCGGTGTGTATTCATGATTGAATTACCGGTAGTTTTTGCCAGGAAAAACTGGTTTTGGGGAATCTGTATTGTAGGTTTTGAGGCGTGCATAAACACTTTCTTTTAAGTGTTTATTTGTCCCTACTATTAATGCAATTAGAGATCCGTAAACACACTCTCAGGATACAACAAAACCTCTAGTTTGTTGATTGCAAGCAACAAACTACTGTTGAGAACGTCTTTCATTTATAGAATTTGAAGAAATGCAAGAAGAACATTTGAAGGAAGCAGTTAAAATAACTGTAAACGAAATGACAGTACTTTTGGCCATAATTGAAAAATATTAACTACAGGGACTAAAAATAACTGCAAAATTTAATTATGGTTTGGGCTTGAATTTTCTTTTAATGCCCAAGTGTCAATTGTTGACTTTAAATATATTATTTAAAGCTCAATTCATTCTCCCTTAGTCCATCTAATTTGTTAAATTTAGAGTCCACCAACATTTAAATGAATGTTAGACTCTTCTCTTCTTCAATGTGGTACAAAATCCCACACATACACAAAAACTACACTAATAGTTTTTAACTGCAGTTCAAAAAAGAAAAAGAAAAAAAAATTACTAACAATATTTTCTATATAAAGGACTCCGAATGAGAAGCTTGCACACAATTCACTCAGCTAAATTAGAACAAGTGTGTGTGTGAGAAAGAGAGTTATAGAGATGACGGGGCACAAGAAACTGGTTTTCATCGTGGCAGCAATGGCAATGCTGCTTCTGGCAAGTGAGACTTCACCAGCACTAGCCTCTCGTGGGTAGTGCCTTTTGGCTTTCCTGAAAAGGCATCTGCAGAAGAATGCGTTGGCTTAGGCGGACGATGCGTCAGAAACGAATGTTGCGATGGTTGTGTTTGCGTTGGTGTTATACCTTGGCCACCGGTTGATGGTTTCTGCGTAGGTTCCAGTTCCGCTGCTTGATATGCATGCAGTAACCTTGTCAACCTAACAGTACTACAAAACCCTAGGCCTTTCGGCTTTTTTAAACATAATAATTCTCTACTCTAGTACTATTCCAATAAGGCTTTTGCTTCTGTTCTTGTTGCAAGTCCTGTTTTGGTTGTAATGTTAAAATCAATACCAAGGCCATGATCTAATTCCAAAACCTTAATTTTCCTTTTTTTTTTGGTTAACTGTATATTTTATTGATAAGCTAGATCACCAAAATAATGACCTAGTAAATATAGGTAAAATTTTATAACACTTGATGACTTTGCATCCTTAAAGCTTTAACACCAAGGTAGGAGAAACCCTGTATGAGATACAATTAAGTATTATGCCACAATATAATAATATGCGGGCATCTATACACATAATTGTATTAATATAAATATAAAGTATACCAAGCTAGCACTGTAAAAACATATTATATACCAAGCTAGCTCTTTAAAAACATATTATACTAGAAACCAAATAAAAAAAATCACTGACATATTAAAAATAAAATGTTAAAAATAAATTGGACAAGAAAGGTTTTCAAATTGATGAAAATAATTTGATCTATTAATTGCTTTTATTTTGCATTTTAGAAATTTACAGTAGAATGGTATAAAACACATGTTATGTAATTTATAAATGGAAAAGGAAAAAACGCCTTCCTCAATTATAAGTCATGTGAAATATTTTTCTTTTTGAAAGTAAACTCATGTGATGATGTGAAATACTTAATTTGTCGGTAATTAGCTCAAAGAAATGAGAAAACCTACCTTTTTTAACCCACAAACAGACCAAAAAACAAGAGATCTTTTGTATTTTGCAAATTTTCAGAGAATTTTTGTAAATAACACATGAATCAAAGTCCCGAATTTTTTTTGTTGACGAAACTATGTATATTCCTCGTCCTCTTTCCTCAATCCATGAGCTCAAATATGGGATATGAAGGACATAAGCGTGCCTGCATAGACGTGATTTTATTATTGTTACTTTATTTTGAATGATTTTTTTTCTGTTAGTATTTTTTTTTTATAAGCTGTTGGCCTTACATTCTATTCATCTAGAACGCGAAAAAGTATGGGATAAAAGATGTTATGTAATTCATGAGAGTGAGACAATACAACTTAAATAGAGAACCAAAAAGATTAGCGTCTGTTACAACGATGATAAGGAGAGGTCAACCGAATGTGAAATACAATTCAAATGCTACAAGATACCAAGATAACATAACACGTGCGAAACAACTTCCAGCTGAACATATATGTCGTCTGCCTAAGAAAGCTGCCGTTTGAAACTGTTAAAAATGCAGTACTTTTGGTCTTTGGGAAAGCTGCCCGAGAAAGCTGTCTGTCATCCAAATTAGGCTGAGCACGGGTTAGTTCAGCTCGGTGATCTAGAGATCTCTGGAACCAAACCGATTTTCGGAGATTTTGTATTCTCTAGAACTAGAACCGAACTGAATCTCCGAATTTTTGGCTCGGTTTGATTAAAATGGGTCAAATCTGTTTCGATTCTCGGATTTTTTTAATAAAATTTAATTTAAATAAAAAAATATTATTTTTATCATATCTTAAACACATTACAATAACATAAAATTAAATCTCAAATATAATCAAAGACATCATAAATACAAAAAAAAACAATAATATTACGTTCTTCTTGAGAAATTTAAGGTTTTCATTCAAATTTAGTTGACCAACTTATGTTGAAAGAAGATTTGGATCATTTGTCACCTCTGTTAAAATATAAACAAACCACGTTAATTTTCAATTGGATGTAAATAATACGTATAAATAAATAATCTGAACTTAATAAAAAATGAAAACAAATTAGATTTACAATCATCAAGTTCTTGAATAATTTCATCAATTTGAATAGGTTTTTTTGAAGTTCTCAACCAATCTTGCAAACATATATGAACTTCAGTTGTAATAGCGTTTAGAGAACTCCTAAATTTATATAAAGTTCTTCCCCCAGTACTAAAAGAAAACTTAGAAGCCACAGTTGAAGCTTGAATAACAAAAGCATCCCTTGCTACCTTTGCCAAAATGGGAAACCTAACCTCATTTACGTTCCACCAATTTAGGAGATCAAACTCAACTTTGTACTTTTCAAGATGCTTCTCCAAATATTTATCTAATTCTCCTAAAACTGGATCTTCTTGATCTTTCTCCTCTTTAATAAAAAAAAGCATCAACATAACCTTAGCATTTCTTTGAACACTTTTATACCCTTTGAACACCTTTGTACACCTATGAATACCTTTGAACATTTTTAAAGTTTAAAAACCTTTGAACTCCTATGAATACCTTTGTGCACTTTTGAATACATTTGAACACATTTGTTCACCTATCAACACCTATGTACACATATGATTATATGAACACCTATGTACACCTTTTGTTCATATGTGTGCGTGTGTGTATTGGTTATTTGGTTCTCGGTTCGGATATTACTTAAGATCTAGACCTGAACCAAATAAAATTTTTGGTTCGGAGAAAATCAAAAGTTAAAGATTTTTTTTGGTTTAGATATTCAGTTCGGTTTGGTTCGATTATCTTCAGAATCTATGCTCAACTCTAATCTAAATACATGCTCTAACAACAACAAATTATCAGCTAGACATATAAACAGCGGTTGCGAAGTAGGTCCAAGACCAAGACCTTTGGTTGTTCTATATATCGATGTGCTAAAAGAAACATATCTTTTATTGTTTAAAGATTAATTTTGATAGGTTTGAGGGTGAGAATATACATATCACTCTATTGAAAATGTTTTTTTCTGACTTTAAATCAAAATATTATTTTCATGTAGAATAAATGGTAAATTTCTAATCATTGTAACTTATTTTCCATCGACTGTTTTTCCTAACTTCTGCGAAAAGGCAAAAAAAAAATGTGTCCTTTGAAACAAACAAGGCCTTAAATTTTGAAATTTCTGTTACATAAATTTTAGCACTGATTTATTAATGATTTCTACTGCAAATAATACTTTCAACATTTTCAATATTGAATGATTTTTGCAGTTTTTACTTTAAAAAAATAACATTTGGCAGCCTACAATTTTGAAATGTGTAAGTCTGGCAATTTTCGGAACGGCCTGATTACACGACATGACTTAACACGAAGTTAAACAGATTTGAGTTAACCATAAATGGGTTTGGGTCATAAAACTCATTTATGGCACCCAAACCCATTTATGGCATAGAAAAATAAGGTTCAACCCGTTTAACTCGTTTACTTAATTGGGTTAACGGGTTAGTCAACCCGTTTACAACCCGCAGACCCGTTTAACACATTTACTTAATTTCTTTTATGAAATATTTAATTTATTATTCTTATTATATGTATTGATATTTGTGTGTATATATATATATATTCTATTATATAGGTGCAAGGAAACAATGTATGAAGATTATTAAAAATGATAGTTATGTTTATGTAGAATTAAATTTATTAAAAAAACTGTTTCATGTTTTATGTTAGGAATTATAAATTTTTAATGGCCGTTGTAATTTTAGTTGTTTTGTATTTGATTTACCTTTATTTAGAATATTATTGTGTTGGTGGATATTATAAATGAATATTTATTGTTTTAGTTGAAGTTATTTTAATGTTAATTGTCTATTTATTTGTGCATTATAAATATGTTAAACGTGTTAAATAGATTAAGCTTGTTAAATAGATTAAACGTGTTAAACATGTTAAATGTGTTAAATTGGTCTTATCGTGCTAAACAGGTTAATCAGGTTAACTCGTGACACGTGACCTATTAACAATAAACTGGTCGTATCGTGAAACCCGTTTATTAAACGGGTCGTGTCCTAGTTGGCGTTAAATCGGTCAACCCATTTAGACACGACCCGACCTGAATTGTCAACCCTACATGTGTCAATCTATTCAACAATTCTCCTCTTCTTATGAAACGACACCGTTTTTTATGTCTTGGCATTCCTTTTCTTCTTCTCACAGTCCTTTCCTTCTCCTCACCTTTCTTTTATGCTCTTCACCTGCCTACCTTCTCTTCACTTTCCTTTCCTTTTCTTGGCCTTCTGTTCCCTTCTTCCTCACCATCTCATCTTATAAAAATATTCTAATTTTGCATTTGAAATCTATTTTTGTAATACCCCGTTTGTTTCGATCTAGATTTCGGTAGCTTTCTGATCTAGTTTCGATTGATGTTTGGGAGGATTGGTATTTGATTTTGGTTGACGGATCTATTTTTGAGGCCTTAGGAGTCGAAGAACCTTGAGGATAGTTTGGAACAAGTTCGGGAGTGAGAAACATCAAGTATGGGAGTTGTAGAGGTCATGACGTATCTTGGTACCAAGAGCAAGATGTAAATTATCTGGAAATTCACAAGATGATCAATGTACGTTAAATTGGATCATGACGTACATTGTGTTCATGCATAACATATGTTGAGGTAGTTCAATGTACGTTGTGTTTGAAAAAGAGGCAACTGAAACGTGATTTGACTTTGATGACGTACGTTATGCTTGTAATAACGTATGTTGTGCTTATTCAGAATGTCATTAATCACTCAATAGCCCGACTTTCTTCATTTACTCACTCCTCTTTCACTCAAAACGCTCTCAACAGGTTTGAGACTCCTCCACATTGTTCGTCCATCATCCCTAACCAATTTATGAGCTAAGATTACATCTCTTTCCTGGATTTAACTTTATTTTCGTGCATTGATTGAAG
>CAODLS012283589.1:0-10475 GCA_948243855.1 Flueggea neowawraea | reverse complement strand
TAAGGTTCTCAAAGATGTAACATACAAAACTGATTGATAAGGGTTCATTTGTTCATGTTTTGATGATTCAATTCATATTATTTTGGATATGGATTGAGTGTTTATCATGAGTTCTGGTACTTTTATGCTTTAATTTGTATTTCTCAGGTTGATTGATGATGCCTTGATGAATTGTACAAGAACAAACCAAAACAGAGCAAGAGCGACAAGTTTATGACCTTTAGGAGCAAGACACGGTCACCAAAGTCAGAGCCACGGGCGTGGGAAGCTTGGTCATGCTAGTAGAAGGCTAGATCATATGTAGATTCAATACATATTATTTTGGATATGGATTGAGCGTTTATCATGAGTTCTGGTACTTTTATGCTTTAATTTGTATTTCTCAGGTTGATTGATGATGCCTTGATGAATTGTACAAGAACAAACCAAAACAGAGCAAGAACGACAAGTTTATGACCTTTAGGAGCAAGACACGGTCACCAAATACCAAGACACTGTCGTGGGATGCTTGGACATGCAAATAGAAGGCTTGAACATTTGTAGAATCAAGACACAGCCTAGGACATGGCCATGTCTCACATTGTTTCCCAGAAATTAGTATTTTTATGAAGGCACAGGAAAATCATGGCAAGACATGACCGTGGTTTTGTTCGTGTGATGCACTGGAATGTAAGTTATGATGGTTTAATCAAGACACGGCTTGAATTGTTGAGACATAGACACAAACCTTGAAGACAGAATCATGAACCCACAACTGTGTGGTGAGTTATATGATGTTATGTTGAGACACGGTTTGGGAAAGGCAAGACACGGCCATGTCTTAGGCCGTGTCTTCCCAAAATTGATGCTTCGTGTTATTTAAATCCTGAAATGGAAACCTAGAAGGGAGAGTCAACATTTAGGAGCAAAAACACATCATTTAGGGTTAGAAGAATGTGGGAACTCAAGGAGAACTCAATTGTTCATCAAGATCAAAGGAATCCCGCGAAAGATTGAAGGATTCATCATGGGTTCTTCTTGTCTCTCTAGATCTCCTTTCAATCTTGTTATTTATCTCTCCAAAAGTATGAATTAAATACTTTGTTCATCTAGATGTGATTAACCTAGATTGGATATGTGATTGTTGGAATTATGGCTGAGCATGGGTCGGTTCGGTTGGGTTCTGACCCAAGAATCGGAACTGAACCGAAACTTCGGTTCCTCAAATTTTTAAGAACAGGAACCGAACCGAGAAACCAAAATAACCGAACCAGAACACCTGAAATTTTGGTTCAGTTCTGGTTTGGGTTTTCGGGTCTTTCGGGTCAAAAAAATCGGGACGGTTCCATTTCAGTTATTTGGACTTTTTTTCCAAAAAAAAACACATTCAATCAAAAATTTTATACATATAAATAAATTTTACAACAATAAATGAACAATTAATTATATATATATATAATTAATAGTTCATTTATATATATATATATACATATATATATATATATATATATAAGATAATTTAAATATATTATTATATTAAAAAATGCAATCATTTCTTAAACTTCCTTATAACATAATTTACTAAATTCATTAATTTTATAATTTGTTTTGGAAAATTTGCAATCTAATACTAATAAAATATCCTCCTTATTTTAGTTCTTGTAACTTTGCATGTAAGGTTCATATACATATATGTACAATTTTCAGGCATAACAGATCAGCACACACATATATAATTCACTCAAGGAACATGGTGTTGCCGTTGCGTATTAAGAATGATAACAAGAATATTAGTCTACTAATTAAAAGACTCCACAATTATATTAACTCTAATTATAAATAATTAATTCACCTAAAATACTCCCCCCTAAAATTATTATTGTAGCTAGTATAAAATTATCGTGTGAGATTGTCACTTGAGTTGCTAATTTTGAAATTTTATCAAAAGTGATATCCAAATATATATTCCAAATATTAAATATACCAAAAAAATATTAGCATTATAATTATCAATTATTAATAATAAGAGAAGTGTACTTAATTATGTACCTTTTTCTCTTTGCCAATGTTGAGGACAATAAGTTCCACCAAGCCTTTAGTATTCATCAAAACACCAAGAGCCAGGGACTCGCTCGGCGGCATCATAAACATCATGGCCACTGCAAACGTTCCTAATATCTTCCCGGCGCACGCCGTCGTGATAACCAGCGCCAACAACCCCCACGCCCGACCGCCGTGTATGGTGGTAACGTCGGTCTTCAATCCACTGGAAGCGAAATACAATGGAAGAAGCAAACCTGACACAAAATCTTCAATCCTCTCCATTAGTTTCTCCGCAAACTCTCCGTCTTTCGGAATCGTTAGTCCGAACACAAAAGCGCCAAATATGGAATGTATTCCCATAAGGTCCGTCATAAACCCCGACACCATAACTCCCGCCAAGGTTAAACATATGTATGCCTCCTCAACGGCGTCGTTTTCCGGTGAGCATCGGTTAGCAACCCATTTCATTACGGGCCGGATCACGATCAACATAAAAGCGACAAAAGCAACACCTGAGAGAAGAACCCAGATGGAAATCACCGGACTTTTGTGGCCACCGCCGTCCCCGTCTCCGGCGAGTGCAACGGCTAGTGCGAGGAGGATCCAGGCCGCGACGTCGTTGAATGCGGCGGCGGCCATGGCTGTCTCGCCTACCTGGGTGGTTAGAAGCTTGAGCTCGGCGAGAATGCGAGCTAAGACCGGGAAGGCGGTGATGGAGAGAGCTACGCCCATGAAGACGAAGAATTGGCCGTATCCGACTTGGTCTTCGCCGTCGACGGTTTTACGTATTATGAAGGCGACGCCTATGCCGCAAATGAAAGGGACGGATATTCCAGCGAGGGCTATTCCGAAGGCACGCTTTCCACTCCGGCGAATGGAGGTTAAGTCGAGCTCCAGGCCTACGAGGAAGAGGAAGAAGAGTAGACCAATGCTTGCTACTGATTCCAGAATCGGAGTGCTCCATTTGGGGAATATACGTTGCATATACTCTTCGTTTCTTCCAAAAGCCGATGGCCCTAACACAATCCCTCCCTATAGATAAAATAACACTAACATAAATTTTGAACGATACTAACAGCTAAATAACTCTAATATCATTTTGCTGTGAAGTTAAGAAATCAATAATTGTATTATAACGAGGAAAAATAAATATGAATTTACGAAAAAAGGCATACCACTATCTCAGCAATGACTTTAGGTTGGCGGAGAGGCTTGAGAAGAAAGGCAATGGAGCGGCTGACGACAAGGATTAGGGTGGTCTGAACTATTAACAATGGGAAGGCAAAGTCTAGGGGATTGTCACCTTGCCAAGCTCCATTTGAGGAGGTCTTAATGGAAGTTATGTTGACCGCCATGGTTTTGTTTTTCTAATTTACTTCTTTTTTGTTATAGCGTATCCGGCGCCGTTTTGGTTTTTATCAACATAACTTCAAAGAAGTTTTGGGTTGCAATAGTATTGTGGAGAATTGAGAATCCCATGTTCTATGAAGCCAAATTAAGGTATTTATAGAACTTGAGAGCTTTAAGTTGTGACTGTGCTTGTCACTGCTCACAAAATGTCAAGTTCACTAAAATTATTGTGAAGACTTTGAGCTGTAAAATGCCACTTTCCTAACTTACCAAGCATGTTGTGTGGTTGATCGACTGGTAAATAAATGAATTATGGAACTTTAGTTTACGTGGTGAAGAGATAGATGTACCTGGCTAGTTTTGAACTCTTATAATTACATTATCATTTCATTATCATCTTCAAAGCAACAAATGTCAATCTTATGATGAACAACAAAAATGGAAAATTTAGACGTGTAACTAGGTCAGAATATACACTTTTATTTCATATTCTTTGTGTGATTCAAGTGATTTTGTTTTGGCTCAAAGTTTTGCGACAGTTTTTACTTTATTGCAAGTAAATACTTCACATGTCATCAAATCATAGATGTCCCAATTTATTTTCCTTGATCTCACAAAACTAATTTTAACCAATATTAATAAATTTAATAAAAATACTAAAACTTGCCTTTTGCTAGTAGACTCAACATATAAGAGTTTGGCAACTTTGATTACTTGGTGCATAATTAGTATACGACACCTCTAACATGATTTTTATTTTGTATTTTACACGTCTAAACGTATAAAATATATAAATAATATATCACAAATTACGACACACGCATTGGTTATATACACCATCAGGTTTAAAGTTTAAATTTTGTTATATTATAAAAAGGAAAAACTAAAATTTGATACTTGGCGTGGAATATGACGTTCATAGTGCCGTTCAAACAATCAAACTTGGCATAAATTCTTCTTCATTACACCAGTCAATCACGTTTATGTGAATTCGTTCACTATGATATGAATTTGAATTTTCAATTCTTCGTCGGCGACATTATCCCATAATTTTTCGGCTTTAGTTGCATATATTTGCACTTAATTCTTCTGTCGACCTACAAAGGGTTTGGCCGCCATAATTAGAAGTAAACTTATCACATATTTTTTCTTTCCTTTTTTGGCTTTGTGGTGGCTCTTACGTATCACGTGACTGTTGCCTAAATGACTCTCATTCTCTCCCCAACTCACGGGCCTTACCGCAGTGTGCCACCTGTGGCGACGCTTTTTCTATGTTTGACTAAACCCCTGGCGACGCTTGAGAAAACAAACAAAGATTAGTCATCTTATATTACATCTTTAATAAACACTTAATGAACGCAGTTTGACATTTTGACTTTTATGTGTTACTTGCCTCGATTAGTATGTTGCTCTTATCGAATTCCTAAAGGTTATAGTGCCCATATGCGTTCGATTCAACAGTTTATGAGTCATTTCGTACTTACGGTATATCTATATTCAACAGTTTATGAGTCATTTCGTACTGACGGTATGTCTCAAAATACAAATGCTTCAACTTAGCTGATGTATAAGTTGCACGCTCAGACGTAATGTTCCCAATTAAAAGTTTACCATAGTTTACATGTTACTCCATTTTTACTTAAAATGTAAAATAGGTAATAGTGACTTTCGATGTATTATGTATGAGTGTGCATCTAATGAAACCATTTAAAAGTTAATTTCAGGTTTAAATAAATCGTTTGAATTACAATATTACACATTAAAGCTTTTAATAAAAAATTAGATACAGACAAATTTAGATTGACTATTGCCATGGTTAACTGTGACTGTAACGACGGTGACGGTTCGATAGAACGCATATATCTTCAGTAAAATTCCATAAAACTATTCTTGCGGTATCTATCTATCTACAACTCCATAGGAGTCATCTATAATAGCGTTATATTATAAATATAATTTATTATACATTTCATATAGGTTACTTCTTGATTTCGGCAGGTAATTAACCAATCAACTGTAATTATAAAGAAAAATATTTGAAGAAAAAGAATGGGATAATAGGTCGGTCCATCCACTTTGGAGTTTGGACACCCCTGATAACGCAAAGCAGGAAAGACAAATTAAGCAAAGTTGGTTAACCTCCATGGCCATTGGAGAGAAACTGATATGAAGTTGCTGCACGGATATTTGAGAGGATATGTCAATGGAAACATGATCTTCAACCCTTTTTGTCATGCACATGTAACATTATACATTCAATGGTGGCAAGCAAAGCAAGGTGCCCGTGCTTATGTGTCAAGAAAGCAATCTCCATGGACGCACTACACAAAATTTAGAGAGAAGAAGCAAAGTTTAAGTAAACATCACATGCGTGTGTTCATTAATGCTGACGTTTTTTTTTCTTTGTAAATCACTTTATTTTCTTCACAATGAAAAATCTAACTCACTAATTTTTAATATTAAAATTGATTCTGATACTAATAAACTACAAATTCATTAATTAGTGTTGGCGTTATCGTTATTTAATTATGTTCAAATGGATGGACATCATTATCATATGTATATATATGGTTGAGCTTCTTCACGTAATTCATTTGCTGGCGAAGCTTTGTTAGATTCCTCATGGCGCATGACTCCATTAATCAAAAGTTTTAGAGTTGTTTGACTTGAAGGCCATCGAAGCTAGACCACAAATTCATGTCATAATTAACTAAGTAATGTGTTTGCATGTTTTTCCATTTTTGACCACTTGTTTTTAAGCTTGAACATTGGCCAGAAACTAGGTCTTACTAATTCCTAGTGTATGACATTGTTTTATCGTTGTCATGCACTATTTGATAATTCGATTGCAAGCATGCATCATTGAAATTTGTATATGCATTGTATGTGTACACTCCCAAAAATTTCCTAATCATAAGTTGTGTCATTAGTATTAACATCTTCGAAGGATGATTATTTGTGAACTCTAATTTGTCAATAAGACCTTCATTATGAAATGTGGTAATATAGTTTGTGAATGTGTGTGTTGTGTTGGATAGGTGGTTGTCTTTATAATGTGAAAGAGATATAAAAAGAAATGTTGGATCTGGTCTTGATTTTAATTATCCGTCAAAATGATGGTAGGATTTAAATCTCACTGAAATTGTTTCTCAAAAAAGAGATATATAAGAGAAAGGATTTTTAACAATTAATCTGTTAATTATCTTTTTGATTTTGTAACATTTATTAATCTTTTGTGAATAATAATCAATCAACTAAATTTACTAAACATTTTAAGAACGATAATCAACAAAATTAAGTTAAATGAGTGTTCAAATTTATGGCATCTATCAAAAAAAATATGAACGTTAATTAACCAAATTCATGAGTTCTAATTTCATTATATTCAGTAAGAGTTTAATACAAATGAATTTTCTAAAAAGATTACAAAATTGTGAACTAATTTATCCAAAAATCTACACTGGTCCTTCAACTTCTTCATAAAATAGCTGTCTTTATTAACAAGGATATAGATGTTAATCTATGAAATTAATTTTATTAATTAAATGGATCGAACCAAACCAAGCTGTTTTTGTTATATTTTCATTGCGTATTGTCGTTATCAATAGTCATTTGGCAAATTAGAGGAGCGAACTTCAGATTCTATCCGATTTTCGGAATTATAAATTGTTTAGATATTTTAATTTCCTGAATTAGAAAATCTTGTGAGGTCCCAGAAAATGATAACTTTTTTTTTTGGTCACTACCAGAAAATGAAAACACTTTTTTTTTTGGTCACTACCAGAAAATGAAAACACATTGATCTTCATATCCGTTGCTGATTTCCTAATGGTCAAAACTTCAAATCGTGAGTGGCGTCAAACTAAGTTTAACATCTCTTGTCATTACTGCAACCTTACATACCATCAAACCTTTAGTATATAGTATATCGTATATTAGAGCTTTTAGTTAGAACATAATGCTCATTCAATATTTTTTTATTTGCACATCTTTCAAAAAAAATGATAAAATTTGTATTTCACCTAATCTCGCATAAAACGGAAAAAAACTTCCATCTCTATTTCTACTACTTCAACTTACACAATTTTCTATATGTTAATTATTTGTAAAATAACGCTATTGTGCTTATTTAATATGCTACTTTCTGAAATAAGTCAAAAAGAAAGTATGAAACTTTAGTGAACGTGTGAATTACCTGTCCAAAACTCCCAATGGTGAGAGTAGCAAACAAACTTCTAGTATATTCTGATTTGAAAAACACGACATTTTCAATATTTTTTAACTTGCCCATTATTTGACCTTACTGAAAATGTTACGCGTGTTTTTTGAAAATTTTCAATGCTTTATTTCCTCGTTTATATATAAAAAAGAAATAATATTTTAAAATTAAAATATTGACGATTATTTTCTCTTATATATTTTAATTATTTTTATTTATTATTATGATTCTCTATTATATTTGTTGGAAAAAGTGGTCCGCTCATGACAGGTGAACCAAACTCGGTCTATCGAGGTGTGAACCGAGACCGTGGGTCGAGACCGATTGAAAAGTCCAATTGAGGAGAATCAAACTCGGTTAGTCAAGATGTGAACCGAAACATGAACCGAGACCAATTGACAAACCCAATTGAATTAGGGATGAAATGGGCCCGTTGGGCCCATTAGGCTCGTTAGCCCGGTTGAGGGCCTATATAAGAAACTTTGCTCCTTCATTTCCTTCATAACTTCAACACACACTCCAAAGAGAGGGAGAGAGAGAGAGCTCTCCACCGGGAGAGAGCGAGGCTCGGCTTCCTGTCCCAAGTCATGCACAGATCGCGTATGGCATCTAGACTACGAAACAACTGAGCACTCTCGTTGACATTTCAACCGTGATTTGCTCGCAAGACCAACATAAAACTCGTCCTGCTCCGCTTCTAGCTTCTACTGGAATCGAGGTTAGTAAGTCGAACATATTTATTATACTGTTTATTTGTTAACTGGTATAAGATTCTTTCATTGGCATCAGAGCCAACACGAGTTTTTTGAATATGTTTCGAAAATATTGTTGGTCTTTATCTAGGATGCCTACTGTGATTTTTTTGGTATTTGACTTTCCGTCTCGAACGTCATTTTTTGTTTGAGTCCGTCCGGAATCAAATTTTGAAAGTTAGAATTTCAAATTTTTGATAAAAGATTTGAGATCAGCGACCTCAAAAACGTTATCTTCCAAAATTTCATCACGAAATTCCATCGGGAAGGTCGTCAAATTGACGAAAACCCGATCAAAAAATACTGAGTGAGGCAACACAGATGAATTTGTTCATTTGATCTGAAACGGTGACGTGACACGTTTCTATTAGTTGCACACAGATCACTATGATATCGATATGTGGCAGCGGAAGAAAGATTAAGAAGAATCCAGAATAAGACATGTTGACGAATCGCATCACGACACGTGGCGTTCGGTCAATATAGTCAAAGTTGATGGCTCAGCATGTGGACCAATCAATGCCCGCCACGTGGCAGATAGTGCCATGTAGGCGTACACATCGGTGACACGTGGTATGTTGACTGGTCCGACACGTCATCACATTTATCTAATGGTATGTCGACACGTGTCATATGACACGTGGTGTTGGCAATGTTAACACGTGGCAAAATTCGACGCTGAAATGTGGCTGTGTACAATGTTGACATGTGGCTTCCTGTGACGGTGACACGTGGCTTTACGGTTGTCCATCACCTGGCTTCACGCAGCAAAAATTCAGTGTGTGCCTGTGATACACGCACTGACACTTTTACGCACGTATGTTCCTCCACGTGGTGCGTGGGAGGGCGTGACACTGTCCCGGCCACCATATTTCTTAATGTTTTCGGCATAATACAATTTAGATTTTTTTGAAATTTTTGGTATATTTTTCATAATTTTTTGAGTTCTTGAACTATTTTTCCCAATTTATTGGTGTATAAATAGTGCTAAAAATTGTGAGAAATTGCATTTTTTATACCAAGAATTATTTTAGAAATTAGTTTTCAAAATAATTAGTTTTATAACATGCAAATATGGTTCTCATTTAGTTAATTGAAATTAGATTTTAATTATTTGAAAAATATGCGAGTACGTATATACCCGTTTTATTTGTAATTTATTACAAATATACGAATGAGGTAAAACCACGTTGCATTGAACATAGTGCAAATTAAGGAAAATTTTGCACGACTCTCAAAATAGAATATTTTGGGACGGTGGTGGTCGGAAAGGAGATATGATTGTGTATTAAGTGTACAACGGTGACGAATGTTCACTTATTTCATAAAAGATTATAATATTCATCACCGGTATTGGTCTATACTAGAATTTCATGGAAACATGATTTCCTTAGTATTGAGGAAAGACACTTAGAGATTTTAGTGTGTTAAGAACGTTTTGAAATTGGTATGTCCAATATCATTATGATCGCAAAGAGAGATCGTGCGAAGTGAAAAATCCATTTTAAGGTCGTATGATTTATAGGATTTTTGATAAGTTGGCATGACCAGTTATGAATTCTATTTTAACACTTTAGAAAAAGGTTCATTTTGTATCCAATTAGCAGACATAAGTTTAATACTATATTTGTGTAGTATTATTCTTTGGCGATATTAGCATTATTTGTGTGTTAATGTTGTCCAATGTTAATGTATTTTATATTAACATTGAGATAGATTGTTTGGATTGCATGTTGGTTTAATAAATAAAGATGATTTCATTTATTGTTTTGGCTTATTATTGTGTTAATTTGTCATAATTTTATGTAATATTTTATATGTTGAATATATTGTCCAATTATTGAGTTTGTCTAAATAATTGAGATGACCAACATGGATTCCCCTAAGTCAAGTAGACTTTAAAAGTGAATACAAACAGTCATTATTTTATGTCTATAAAATTAAACATAGTATGATTAATTGTTAAGACCGAGATGGTAATTGTGCACCTAGTGTACATTTCGATTCAAAGCTTAATAAGAGACTATGCTAATTTAATTTTTGGTTGGATGGTAAATATATGTGTATTGCAATGAATTACTTGTGTGCAATTATGTCTTGTTATTTATCAAAGTTATTTGTGTGATTCACTG
>CAODLS012283198.1:0-14256 GCA_948243855.1 Flueggea neowawraea | reverse complement strand
GTATAAATAAGTTTTGTGATAAAAATTCCTAAGTGGTTTTTGAACATAATAGATTTGTTATTTATGATGAAAATGATTGTGCCTTATTTGTTGGTTCTCGGCATAACAATATCTATGTTGTTGACTTGTTTGATTCAAAAGTTTTCAATGAAAAATGTCTTATTAGTGTCAGTAATGATACATGTTTGTGGCATAGAAGGCTAGGACATGCTAGCATACATATCATTTCAAAGCTTTCAAGAAAAGATTTAGTAAAAGGCTTACCAAAAATTAAATTTGAAAATGATTTATTGTGTGTTGCATGTGTTAAAGGAAAGCATTCAAAATAATCTTTTCAAAGCAAAAACTTGATTTCTACCGCAAGACCTTTTGAGCTTTTACATATGGACTTATTTGGTCTATCTAACACTCTAAGTCTTGGTGGAAAAGCTTATTGTTTTGTTATTGTTGATGATTATTGACATTTTACATGGGTTTTCTTTTTAGCACATAAAAATGAAACTTTTCATACATTTGCATCTTATAGCAAAAGAGTCCAAAGTAAAAAAGGTTACACCATTACCTCCATTAGGGGTGATAGAGGTGGAGAATTCTCATGTGAGCCTTTTGAATCCTATTGTGAGGAGCGTGGTATTTTTGAATCCTTTTGAATCCTAATGTGTGGCCGAATTTTTCAATCCTTTTGAATGCTTGGCCAAATTTTTAATGCAAGATTAGAGCTTGGCCGAATTTTGTGAATGTCACAGAAAGAGAGAAAATTATTCGTGAGTCTATAATAGAGATCCTTCGTGCTAATACACATTACAAATCCAAGTGAGTTCGTTCGTTCGTGTGGATAACTCTAGACATGCTCGCGCAAAGGCAACGTGAAGAATAGTGGATTTGAGTTTTAAACACTAAAAGCTACATCCACACTTCACCTGCCATTCACACATCAAGCTTTGGTTTTAAGGTAAATCCACTAACCCTAATTGTTTATGTTGATATGCATGGATCCTTGGTGGAATTCTAGGGTAAATTTTTTGTTATTTCTGTTGCGTTATCCTTGTATGAATGTCATATTTTAGTCATGAATCCCAACAATGGGTTCAACACCTTAGGAATACTCCGAAGGTTTTTATTATTTCATCGACTATCGTGCGCTTGCGATAACACCGATCAATCATAATACAACTTTTTTCATGCAAGTTACACTCGTCGTAAGGCGAAGAGTAGAATTTTTTCTTTATAGGTAAATGGTAATTTAACTGTCCACTTGCCCTATATTCAAGAGCACATCTTGGAGTACTATTCTACCCTATTTGCCAAGGATGTGATTGTGACTGCTTCATTGACTGTTGTTTATGAGGCAATCCCAAAATTAGTGACAGAGGAAGAAAATGTACAGATTTTGTGTGTGCCTTCAAATGAGGATAGGAAGGCTATTGTCTGTGACATGGATCTTGACAGTGCTACCGAGCCTGATGGGTTCACTAGTACTAATATTCAGTACTATCGTGTATATGTATATACACTTATACCTGCATGTGAAAGAGTTTTGACTTGTTTTCAAACTATTTTACAAGGCCTAGAGCTGCTTTGGATTGTCATTTCCTCACTAGGGATTCTTACCCCTTCTCTCTAATTTTTGTCTATTGTTCCTTATATATTTCTCAGGTATATTTTGGCATTCGGAAACCAACTGACATCTCCATCCTAGTGAGGCATTTCTGTTTATTGTGAGTGCCCTATTAGTTCAAGCTCCTTATATTTTTGTTAGAGCTCTACACCCGGATATTGTTGGGTTACCGGGTCTTATTTTGACTTTTGAGATTTATGTTTATTTTTGTTATATTTTATACTTACCTAATATTACGATTTTGTTTTGTATAACTTATATTATACATGTATGATTTCAGTATAAAATGCTGTATACTTACTAAATGGTTTGAAAATCATTTTAATTAATGATAATGGGTAGAATGTCTGAACTTTGACACTTGTGTGAGATGGGTCGGGCTCTATAGACGGTTCACCTCATACGCCGATCATGGTCCTACAACGGGTCGTGACAAATGTGGTATTAGAGAGTTAGGTTATGTATTATCTGTGTCAGTGTGGAGCATAGGTATTCTCGATTAAGTCAGTCCAATTTGCTTCTGTATAGTTTTTGATGTCTGTCTCGATATTATCGCAATCATTTGAATTCTGACATCTGCATGTATGTTTTGTCTGTTTGTACCAGTATCTCTGGATTGTCAAGGTCGTGGTCGTGGTCGTGGTCGTGGTAGATTTAGGTGTGAGCTAGTCGAGGTTGCCACTCATTCTGCAGTGGATCCGCATGATTCACATAGTGCGCCAGACGTTACAGTACCAGCACCTCAGTAGCAGCCGCAGCTTCAGCAGATCATCACATCTCAAATGGAGGTATTTGAGCGTATGACCCGAGTTCTCAACTGCATTGAGAGAGCTCAACCAGGTCAGGCAGCTGGGCGTCAGCAGGATCCACCAGCTGTAGAGCAGCTAGTGCCGCCAACAAAAATAGCACCAGTTTCTCCATTAATGCCTCCAACACCTCAACCTCAGTTAGGGAAGGCCATAGTAGCTGCTCCGGTGGTTGCACCTGTAGCACCACGGACTAGAGAGGGTGATATTTTGGATCGGTTCATGAAACTTAAGCCATCTAGATTTTCAAGTGTGATGGGAGAGGATCCCTATGATTTCTTTCTTAAGGTAGAGCATCGTTTTGAGGCTCGGGGTATTTCTGATGATGCTAAGAGGGTTAGCTTGTCGTATTTCTCCTTAGTGGCTGGGCATCTAAGTGGTAGAGTAACCTAAAGGCTCAGGAAGCTTTCAATTTGGCCAAATTCAAGGAGGAGCGCATTGCGTCTATCCTTCCTCGAAGCATCTAAGAAAGGCGGATGAGTTCAATGATTTATGTCAGGGAAGATATCGGTGACAAAATATGAGAAGTTCAAGAATCTGAGTAAGTATGTACCTCCTCATAGTTAGAGAGATGATATCTTAGCTAGGAAGTTTCTAGATGGGTTGCGTCCTACGATTAGCAGGATAGTAGCAACTCATGGTTTGTCTACATTGAGGCAGATTGCAGAGGCTGCCAAGGGTATGGAGTATATGAGAGGCATCTAAGAAACTAGAAGAAGGCGAAGACCGAGGGTACTTTAGGATTCCAACAAGGTCGGGGTCAGGGAACCCACTCAGAGTTGAAGAGCCAACATTATTCTAAAGGCTAGAGGCCTAATCAGAGTTCTCAGAGTCACAACATGGCTCAACCAGCTGGGCAGAGTAGAGGACAGAGCACGGAGGGCTTGTATCTGTCTTATAGTACTTGCGGGAGGAGGCATCTCAGGACTTGCAATAAGGCAACTAGAAGTTGTTTCTACTGCATATAATTGGGGCACAAAATAGTTGAGTGTCCTATGAGGTTGAGTGCTGAGGCTCAGACGGGGCAGTCTACAGTAGGTGGGTCAGTCATAGCTAGTGTCAGCACTGGTAGGGGACCGTTATAGGCTCGAGGAGCCACAGTCAGACTGGTCAGGGCAGTGATCGAGGTCAGGGCAGTGGTCGAGGTCAGGCAGCTCAGAGCAGTGCTTCAGGGGCGTAGGCCAGGGTATATATGTTTCATATTTGATACCTCTAATGTTGTAGTTACTTGTATGCTCTCTATATTTGATATTTCAGCATATGTATTATTTGATACTGGTGCATCTCATTCATTCATCACTCCACCTTTTGTTGAGCGTATGGGGTTAGTGTTGCATTGGTTAGACAAGTTACTGGAGGTTTCATCACCTTTGGGTAGCAAAATGCTAACTGATTATGGGTTCAAGGTTGTGTGATTGTCATTGATGGGCATGAGTTACTGGCTGACTTGATCTTATTATATGTAGGGGAGTTTGATGCCATCTTGGGTATGGAGTGGCTTTCAGAGTGGCACGTCACTCTGGATTATTTTGCTAAGAGAGTATGTTTTCGACCGCCTAGTCAGAATGAGTTATGTTGTCAAGGTGAGCGAGAAAGTATGGCACGGAGTTATGTATCAATTGTTCGAGCAAAGAGGATGATTCGTTGAGGGTGTGATATGTATTTGGCTTTTGTTCTCACCGAGTCTGAAGGATTAGAGTTGAGGGTCGAAGATGTACCAGTGGTTCGGGAGTTCTCAAATGTGTTTCCAGAAGAGTTACTGAGACTTCCACCTGATCAGGAGATCGAGTTTGCTATAGAGGTTCAGCCTGGTACTGATACAATATCGATTCCACCGTATTGGATGGCATAAGCAGAATTGAAGGAGTTGGAGACTCAGTTGAGAGAGTTGTTAGACAATGGATTTGTTTAACCGAGTGTTTAGCCTTTGGGTGCTCCTGTATTGTTTGTAAAGAAAAAGGATGGGAGCCTTCGTATGTGAGGATAGATGATCTGTTTGACTAGTTGCAATGCGTAAAATGGTTTTCTAAGATCGACTTGAGGTCGGAATATCACCAGTTGAGGATTAGAGGTGAGGACATTCCTAAGACAGCGTTCTAAACTAGATATAGTCACTATGAATTTCTTGTAATGTCATTTGGTTTGACCAATGCACCAACAGTATTCATAGATTTGATTAACAGAGTGTTCAGACCGTAATTTGGATCATTTCATGATTGTCTTTCATGATGACATTCTGATATACTCGAAGAGTAGAAAGGAGCACGATGACCACTTGAAGTCAGTATTGCAAACACTGTGAGAACATCAGTTTTACGTTAAGCTCTCAAAGTTTGAATTATGTCCTGAACAAGTGGCATTCCTCGAAAACATGATGTTGAGATAGGGTATCATGGTTGACTTGAAGAAGGTAGAGGCAATACTCCATTGGGAGAGGCCTAAGACCGCAACGGAGATTCAAAGTTTCCTTGGTTTGGTCGAGTATTATAGGATATTTATCCAAGATTTATCGAGGATGACTGTTCATATGACTCAGTTAACTCAAAAGGGATTTAAGTTTGTTTGGTCTGATAAATGTGAGGAAAGTTTTCAGAAGTTAAAGAAGTGTTTAACGAGTGCGCCAGTGTTGGTTCTATCGTTGGGTTCTGAAGGTTTTACCGTGTATTGCAATGCATTGAGAGTTCACCTAGGTTGTGTACTGATGCAATATGGTAAAGTAATTGCCTACGCATCCAGACAACTTAAGAGACTTTTGAGATCTTCACAGACCATAAGAGTCTGAAGTACATCTTCATGCAGCGATACCTGAATTTGAGACAAAGACGTTGGCTAGAGTTGCTAAAAGATTATGACTGCACCATATCATATCATCCTGGTAAGGCTAAAATTGTTGTCGATGCTCTGAGTAGGAAATCGGTGGGTAGCTTAGCTCATATCTCTGCGGAGAGATGACTTGTAGTGTCTGAGTGGCAGCGTCTAATGGAGTTTGGAGTTGAGCTACAGTTTGATGACTTAAGGGGTGTTGTTGGATCATATCGAGGTAAGGCATGTACTGTTGGATCGGATTCGAGAGGCTCGGAAGAAGGATTCTGATATGCAGAGTTTGATTGAGAAGGTTAAAGTTTCAAATGTGTCGGGGTTCACTGTTGATGACTCTAAAGTCCTTTAGTTTGGACTAAGGTTGTGCATACCATCTTTAGGTGGGTTGCACGAGGAGATTATGATCGATGGTCATAGTTCTGCATATTCTGCGCACCCAGGATACATTAAGATGTATCAAAAGCTTCGAGAGTCTTATTGGTGGCCAGGGATGAAGAAGGACATCAGGGGTTCGTTAGCTGGTGTTTGACTTGTCAGTAGGTTAAGTTTGAACACCAATTTCCTTTTGGACTATTACAGCAGATGCCCCTTCCAGAATGGAAATGGTATCGTATCACTATGAATTTTGTAGTTGGCATACCAAGGACGTCTTCAAGGTATGACTCCATTTGGGTTATCGTTGATTGATTGACCAAGTCATCATATTTCCTTATTGTCAAGAAGACATATGGAGCAACAAGTCTAGCGAATTTGTATGTCGATAGGATTGTATGTTTGCATGGTGTGCCAGTCTATATAGTGTCGGACAGAGGACCTTAGTTCACTTCGCAATTCTGGCGTAAGCTTCAAGAAGAGTTGGGTACTCGACTTAATTTTAGTACAACTTTTCATCCGCAGACTAATGATCAGTCTGAGTGCACGATTCACACTCTAAAGGATATGTTGAGGGAGTGTACAGTGGATTTTGGTAGGAGTTGGGATTCCCATTTGCCTTTGGTAGAGTTTGCATACAACAACTCGTACCATTCGAATATCAAGATGGCACCATACGAGGCATTTTATGGTAAGAAGTGTAAATCTTCGTTGTATTGGGTAGAGGCTAGTGAGAGAGAGTCATTGGGGCCAGATCTTATTTTGGATACAACTAAAAAAGTCAGGTTGATCCAGTAGATGATCCAGACTGCTCACAGTCGTCAGAAGAGTTACGATGATCCAAAGTGTAAACATTTAGAGATTGCAATTGAAGACCATGTATTTCTCAAGATATCACCAATGAAGGGCGTTATGAGATTTGGAAAGAAGGGCAAGTTAACCCCGAGATACATTGGTCCGTTTGGGATTATCGGCTGAGTGGGAGTCGTAGCTTATGAGTTGGTGTTGCCACCCTAGTTTGCTTCAGTTCATCTAGTGTTTCATATCTCACTTCTAAGGAAGTATGTCTATAATCTGTCTCATGTTCTGGCACCACAGTCGGTCGAGGTTAGACCCGATCTATCTTATGATGAGACCCTAGTCAAAATTCTTGACTGGCAGGTTAAGAAGCTTTTAAATAAGGAGGTTGCTTTAGTAAAGGTTATTTGAAGGCACCATTCAGTTGAGGATGCCACTTGGGAGGCCGAGAATGAGATGCAGCGTAGATACCCGCACCTCTTCGATTTCGCAAATCCATAGGATGGTCCATTATGTCTCTATCTCTGTCTCTGCACTCTGGCTCGGTCTCTGTTCATGCACTTTCAACATTTTTGAATCTATCTCTGTCTCAGCATGCTTTGCATCAGTTTCTGCATATTAGTATTCGAGTGAGTTTGAGCCTTGGTAGATTCGTGGATTTGATAGTCTATGATTTTCTGTTAGACTTGAGGTCATGGTTACTTTGGAAATTTAGGTTCAACCTTAGCTTTGATTTGATCTATCTGGAAATTCGAGGAAGAATTTCTTTTGAGGGGAGAATTATGTAATACCCTGCTCATTCCGACTAGGTTTCTGTAGCATTCCATCCTTCTCCTTAGGTTTCTGTAGCATTCCATTCCATCATTCCATCCTGTTTTGTTGATAGGTGGTGATTGGGTGATCCAATATTTGTTTAAGTGTTTGGTTGCTCGAGTAAACAGGGAGTTACTCGAGTGAGTGTGAGTGGGTGAGTTGTTGAGAGTCTTTGGATATGAGTTTACTCAAGTAAGGTGTAGTATTACTCAAGTAATCGAAGGTTAAATTAGGACTTACTCGAGTAACACTTTGAGTTACTCAAGTGAGCAAGGGAAAAATTTTTCTTGGAGTAAGAATTACTCGAGTAACATTTGTTCTTACTCGAGTAAGCACTGAGACAACTCTGGTACTTGGTGAAAGGGGAATTTTTGATGTCTTGGCCTATTTAATACCCCCACCCAACTTCTCTTCATCATTTACTTCTCTCAACAGCCACAAACACTCTCAAATCCATTCCTCTTCATCTTCCATTGGCTCTCCTTGGTTCCTGTTGATTCCTTGAGGCAAGATATCTCTTTTTGCTCTTTATTCTCTTCCATTTCTTGTGTGAATGTGTGGGTTTGTTGAGCATTCAAGAGAGTGACGAGTTGGGTTAGGGTTTTCAGATTTGAGTTATTTTTTATGATTTTTGTAGGTATATCAATTGCATCATATTTGTTTATGATGGATTGTGGTGGGAGGAACATAGATTAAGCTTGGATTTGAAGGATTTGAGTTAGTTTTGTGTGGTTAGGGTTTTGTCAGAAAATGTGATGATCGAAGGTGATTTTGAGTTTGTTTGTTGTTATTTGTTGAAATGGAAGTTGGTTTAGTGTTTCTAAGGTTGATTAGGGTCAATGTCGGTGGTTTGTGTCAATTTTTATCCGTGAAATCAGTCTTGATCGGATTCTGGATGTTTTGGGCAGTGACTTACTCGAGTAAGCCCTTGACTTACTCGAGTAAGTGAGTGCATGGTCTTACTCGAGTAAGCTTTGGGTCTACTCGAGTAAGCCATGGGTTTGAGGGACCAATGTAGTAATCTTTTGAATTTTGGCGATTTCTAAGAGTTAAGGGACTAATTTGGAGATTTTAACTACTTGGAGGACTAGTATAACTCCTTGAGGATTGATTGGTGATTCTTGAAAAGTATGGGGACTAAAACATAATTTTACATTGGTTGGAGACCAAAATGTAATTTTGCGTAGATTTCAGATTTTGTGTCTAGGATGAGGGATTCCAATTCGGTATAGGTTTTTTAGTGTCCTCAAGCATCAGCATCTGCATTTGCATAATCGTGCATTCAGTATTGCCACAATACCACATTTTGGCATTTCTTATCATTGTATTTGCATCTGTTTCAGCTTCCTGTCCTTGCCAGCACGACCAGCCACCTGCTAGTGGCACTTGACTGGATCATTAGCTTTGTACACCAGGTGAGTGAGATGCCAGTTTAGACACATATGTTGTATCTCCTAAATTATATTTTTTTGTTGTGCTCGGCATTTCTCTGGAAAATGGATTAACTAATGGTTTGGCTAATTAATAATCCAGATTATGTGATTATTAATGTTTGGTTTTTATTTCTGAAATAAATATTTATATTTTGTATGTAAATATTTTCTATGAATTACTCGGTTTCAGCTATTAAATATTTATATAAGGTATTTAAATATTTTTAGTAAAATGATTTTGGCTTAGCATGTGTGTTTGCTCTATATATACTTCGATGTGAGACACATGTACTATGTAGGGTAAACGTAATCTTTGGTATACTAATGCGCATTCAAGGCTCAGTTGTCAGGGTTAATGGTAGCCATGTGTTCGGCCAAACACATGTACTTAGTTTCAGCATGGTAGAGGAGTCCACCCTTATTTTCAGTATGTATCTGTTTGTTGTTTGCTTTAGGTGTCAACGCCTTTGAAAAATGGATTTGTGAACTAATATTCAGTACTAGCGTGTATATGTATATACACTTATACCTGCATGTGAAATAGTTTTGACGTGTTTTCAACTGTTTTGTGAGGCCTGGAGCCACTCTGGATTGCCATTTCCTCACTAGGGATTCTAACATCTTTTCTCTATTTTCTGTCTATTGTTCCTTATCTATTTCTCAAGTCTATTTTGGCATTCATCAACTGTCCAACATCTCCATCCTAGTGAGGTGTTTCCGTTTATTGTGAGTGACATCTTGGTTCGGGCTCCTTATATTTTTGTTAAAGCTCTACACCGGGATGTTGTTGGGTTATCGGGTTTTATTTTGACTTTTGGGATTTATGTTTATTTTTGTTATATTTTATACTTACCTGATATTACGATTTTGTTTTGTATAACTTATATTATACATGTATGATTTCAGTATAAAATGTTTTATACTTACTAAATGGTTTGGAAATCATTTTAATTAATGAGAATGGGTAGAATGTTTGAACTATGAGGCTTGTTCGAGATGGGTCGGGCTCCCATAGACGGTTCACCTCGTATGTTGGTCATGGTCCGGTAACGGGTCGTGACAAAGGTGGGATGTCAGGCCAGAAACTGAGTTGGGACAAGTACAACATTTCTTTTGGCATTCACATCTCGCCTCCGTAGAAAGCTTCTTTGACAACTCGAGCTGGAATGAGATGTGGGTCTATGCCTTTTCGCTATCTTGGTGTGTCTCTTTTTGTCGGTGCCCCTAGATGTAAATGGTTACAACCTGTGCCGGATAAAGCTTTCTCAAAACTTGGAAAGGGAATATGATGCAGTGGAATATAGAACGAACAAAGGATGAACATCGAAGCCGTTGATTCGCGAAAAAATACCGAAAATAATCTTGTATAAACTTGTTGATTATGCCAATACCCAGGAGAATATGCATCAAAAATCGTTGATTCCCGCAGGAATACCGATATTTGGAGAAGAACCAAAGGCGTGACATATTTTTATCAAACTCTCTACTTCAATTAAATAAAACGGTTACATATTTATATGACTTAGAAAAACCCTAATAAGAGTCCTAAACAGAATAAACTAAAGAAAATATTCCTAAACAATAAATCTAACTAAAATAGAATTCCTAATGTAATATTTTGCCCGCATCAGTCTCCCTAGGGTGGAGAGAATTCGCCCTCGAATTCATAGAAGTCTTCAAGCAATTGTTGTCTTCTTGAGGCAAGATCATTTGTCTCTGATGCCAACTGATGCAGCGGAAGCAATAAAATAAAAGGGATAAACATTGAATTCGTTGAGACGCACACGAATACCGGAAATAATCTTCTATAAACATGTTGATTCTGCGAATACCTAGAAGAATAGGCATAAAAAATAGTTGATTTTGCCCGCATCAGAATACTCGTCTCAGGCTGGCCGGCTTGTTCTTATTCAATCAGCCATTACGAGCTTGCTCCTCCATTCTTTCTCTTTCTACAAATGGCCATTTTCAGTGCTAAGTATTTAGAACGTCGCATCTGCAACTTCTTGTGCTCGGGTTCTGTTGACAAAAGGAAACTGCTTATTTCATCATGGTGGCAGTGTTGCGTGTCTATAAAGGAATGAGGTCTTGGTATTCGCCAACTTCGCATTATGAATGAGGCTTTGATTTGGAAATTATGTTGGCGTGCAATGACGAGACAGCATGTTCGACATCTACGTTAATGGTCAATTTCTGAAGCCTTCATATCAGCCAACCCTCGCCTATGTTTCTTCCTCTATTTGGAGTGCTTTTAAGTTGTGTTATTCTCATATTCTTGAAGATGTTTTATGGTTGTTGGGTAAGGGGAGCATAAAGAGTTTTTGGTAGGGTATGCATCGATTGAACTTGCACGACTTCACTCTTCCTAAAACAATTTCAGATTTTACATGAAATGGCGAGTGGCATATCCCATGGCAATTTCAAGTGGTGTTTCCTCATGTTACCTTATTATAGGTGTAGATCTATGAATAAGCTTTAATTTGATATATTATGGACCTCGTAACTCTATCAGTGTCAAAAGATATGGCCTTTTGAAGCACTGTTGCTCACTCTAGTCTTCTTTTTCCGAATCCAAGCCCTCCATGAACTGTAAGGCTATGTGGTCCGCATTAGTTTCAATTACATGTTTTACAAGAATGCGTGGGAATTTATGAAAGATGATTTTCTATATTTGTCTTTTCTCACTTATTCAATACCAATAGACTGCCAAATGGTATTAACCACAGCTTCATGGTTTTGGTTCCGAAGGTTACTGGCTCGACTAATCTAAAAGATTCTTGACCCATTAGCCTAATTAATGAGATTTATAAATTGGTGGCCAAGGTTTTATCATTCAGGTTGTGGTCTGTAATGTCATCTCTGACTCCCAACACGCTTTTGTTCATGACAGAAGTATCCTTTATTGCTCCATGATAGCTTCAGATTTGATTCATCTTGCTTTTTCTCGTAAGGAGCCTATTTTATTATTGAATCTTATTTCAGGAAAGCATTTGATAGCGTTTCTTGCGAATATCTATTTGCAATTATGAAGACTATGGGCTTTTCTGACAAATGGATTGAATGGATGCGGAGTTGTATTTCTACTGCTGAAATTTCAGTGCTTATGAAAGGGAGTCCCTGCATTCTATTTTCTTTGGAAAGAGGGGTTCATCAAGGCGACCCATTATCGCCATTTCTGTTTGATCTTGCTGAGGAGGGGCTTAAATGTCTCTTACATAGAGCCGTGGATTGTGGTTTAATTGCGGTTTAATTTCTGGACTTGTTAATTACTTCTTTCTGCTACAATTTGCAGATCATACATTGATTTTCATGCCTTACAACTTGGGAATGTTGAAGACTGTGCAACACATTCTGCGTTGCTTTGAGTTAATATCTGGCTTGAAAATTAATTTTCATAAAAGTGCTTTGTGGGGTGTTTTCATTAATTACGATTGTCTTGCTCTAGCTGCGGCTTCCTTGGGATTCAAAGTTGAGAATTTTCCTTTTAAATATTTGGGTCTCCCTCTCCCCCGACGCACTTTGACTGTTCAGGACTGGGACCCAGTGGTAACAAAAGTGAAGAACCAGCTCGCGCTATATGGAAGGGTTCTCTTCTCTCCTCTACAGGTCGACTTGTGTTGATCAGATTTGTTCCATCTAGTATTCCAATATACTTCATCTTGGTCTTTCCAATTCTTGCTTATGTTCAAGCTGAACTTGAAGGATACATGAGGAGCTTTTTGTGGAGAGGAAATATGGAGAGAAAAGATATTTGTAAAATGGCTTGGGTGGACATATGCACTGACTTTAGGAATGGTGGACTCGGATTATGCTCATTGAAAACTCGCAACCAAGGTCTCCCCCTGAAATGGTTGTGGAAAATTAAATGTTGTGATCAGTCTTCCTTGTGGTATAAGGTAATTTTGGAATCTTCCTCTATTTCCTATTTGTTTGACTTGTCAACTATTAATCCAACCAATTTGTCACCTATATGGAAGGGGATTCATTGGTTATGTTTGATTGATGGTGAAGTTTGGAATTTGTTTTCAAAATAATCTTAGAATCATTGTGAAAGATGGCTGCTTTACTTCATTCTGGCAGGGGATTCTTGTGTAGCTTTTACTTTCCCATTCTTGTATCGTTTGTTTATGCGGAAAGATTGTTTTATTCATGATTTATTGCCGATTTTGAAATCAGTTACATTGTATCATCTATTTCAGAATGTTAATCTTCGGCGTCGGAGGCTGCGTCTTTCTAAACAATCTAAGCTCCAACTCCTTTGAAGTGTTGTTAGCTCTCTCACTCTACTGCTCAAGATTAGATTATTTGGGCAGTTACTTCGGTGACATTGAGCCACCTGACTCAAATTTTGTAAAAAAAGATGTGGACCGTTAGATTAGTTGAGTTATTTTTATCCAAAAATTGAAAATGAGATATACATAGACTTGTATACGCTGAATCATTTTAACTTAAATAAAAGTGAACTCTTCTCAGTCGACAAACCCTAGCCGCCCCGCTCTCCCTCCAATTCCCGATCCTTCGTCATTTGACGCACATCTCGGTCCGCGATTTCACAAATTCAAGAGTTCCATCAGCCGAGCATGAAAATTGATGTGAAACCGGAGGTCGAAACAGTGTCGACGCAGGAAGAGTTAATGGATGTAGACAGAGAAGAAGTAGTAAAAGACGAAGAAGAGGAAGACTGCATGGTTTGAGAAATTGATGTTTTCTTCACTCCTATCGATGAAAACACTCAGATAACCATCACATAAGGTTTTGGTGTTCTCTTAAAACTTCTCTTCTATGTGTATAAAAAAGAAAGAAGTTGTCTACCATCAATGTCAATTTTGGTCCTTGCTAGTGTCTTCTCACGATCTATGGTAGTCTAATCTAAAATGTATTTAAAAGATACTGTAGGTAGAATATGAACCATTGCCCGTTGTGCGCCTATAACAGTTGTGGATTTCTAAAGTACTGATTTTTAGCTACATATGATGCTGAGAAATAACAATTTTGATGTAACTTTTTCGCTGTACAGATGGCGTAGCGTAAAGCTTTGGATGTTCTGAACACTGTGGGTCTTTCCAATTCTGTATTGAGGCTCATCGAAAGGCGTATTTGTGTTGATAGACGGATCAAATACATGGGAATGGTCGTAACACTTGTCATCTTGTATTTCCTCATCAGGTGGAGAGGTTGAAGTGCTCTTAAAGTTTGGTCTAATTGGACATAGTTGTTTTTTTCTCTCAATTGCAAAGCTAATGAATTTGAGTTGTACAAGACTTCCCTGAAAAAATACGAAAATCAATTCTAGGTTTTGTTTAAAGTTAGATGCTATGACACTTGCTTAATTCATTGATTAATACATGAGAAATGTTAAATGCTCTTAAAGTTTGCCACTTTCTATTTTTTTTCAATTTATTTGTGTAGGTTAGAGTTAAACTCCAAACTATAGAACTGGAGATTGATTTATCTATCAATGATAATGTGAATTGGGACAATGATTTTGCAGATAAATTGAAGATGACTAACCAGGTTCTAATTGGTGTTAATGGCTTGTTTTGAGCTTTTGCTTGAAATTATATGACACGATAATGAATTTGTATATCTTCTCAAA
>CAODLS012283187.1:0-35947 GCA_948243855.1 Flueggea neowawraea | reverse complement strand
CTCACTCCAAAACACCAAATCAAGCTAGAGATCAAGATTCAATCTCAAATACTCAACTCTAGCATAGAGCTTTCATTTGTTGTAACTGTTTTGTAAAACACTTTGAGAGTGAGAAAGGTTTGTTGTGAGCATAAAGAAAATAACATTGTCATATATTTAGAGGTTTGAGCCGTAATCAACCTTGGGTAGGCTTTAGAGGGGTGAGCTGTAATCAACCTTGTAGGCTTTAGAGATTTGAGTCGTAATCAACCTTGTAGGCTTTAGAGGTTTGAGCCGTAATCAACCTTGTATGCTTTAGAGGGGTGAGCCGCAATCAACCTTGTTGGCTTTAGATGTGTGAGCCACAATCAACCTTGTTGGCTTTAGATGTGTGAGCCGCAATCAACCTTGTTGGCTTTAGATGGGTGAGCCGCAATCAACCTTGTTGACTTTATAGATGTGAGACGTAATCAACCTTGGTATAAGGCTTTGTTGGATTGAGCCGGAATCAATCTCCGTTATAGTGAAAAGTCTAAGTAAGATTTAGGTAGTGAACGTAGGCATGGTTGACCGAACCACTATAAAAATTCTTGGTGTTGTTTTCTCTCTTCACTCAAACTTGCTTCCGCTCTACAAACTCAACCAAGGCATTCCCGAAAAAATTCTCCAACATATTTCACTCAAGTAAGCCAAGTCATCACTCGAGTAAGTAGGAGGCGTCACTCAAGTAAGGAAGAGTTCAAGGTGATGCGGTTTTAACTGTCTCACTCGAGTAACAAGAAGTGTCACTCGAGTAATCAATGCATCATATCACTCGAGTAATCGAAAGGTGTCACTCTAGTAAATCATCAATCCAGGAAGCTGTAACGACTATAAATGCACTCCAATGATTAGTTTATCAAATCCAATGGTTATATGGCCTGGAATGACTATAAATACATCAAGGAAGGGTAAAAAAATGTGGACGATCATATGGATTCAAATCCAAATCATTTTCATCATTCCTCTCACTCTAAAACATCAAAATCAAGTTAGAGAGAATATCAAGAGCATCAATCAAATACATGTACTCCTAGCACAAAAGCTTTTATTTTTGTAAACGTTTTGTAAACACTTTGAGAGATAGATGTTTGTTGTGAACTTAGAGAAAACAACATTATGAGGCTTTAGAGGTATGAGCCGGAATTAACCTTGTTGGCTTTAGAGGTGTGAGCCGTAATCAACCTTGTTGGCTTTAGAGGTGTGAACCATAATCAACCTTGGTGTAAGACTTTGTTGGATTGAGCCAGAATCAATCTTCGAGATAGTGAAAATCCTAAGTGAGACTTAAGTTGTGAACGTAGGCATGATTGACCGAACTACTATAAATCTTGGTGTTGTTTTCTCTCTTACTTCAACTCACTTCCGCTCTCCAACTCAACCAAGATATTCCCGGGAAAATTCTCCAACAGAGTGCTTAATAAAAAATTCTAGGAAAAAGAGTCTGGAGTTTTGTTTATTGTATTTGCACAACCCAGACGAAAATCAGCAAATGGTGCCAACTCAGTTATTCAGTTCAAGAAAATACGAGGGCATAACGAACTGTAAAAAGCAAAACAGAGCAGATTTCTTGATTCTTCTAAGCATGCAACTTAGTCTTCAAATAACATACAGTAGAATTACATGACTGCATCCGAATTCTAATTACGAGTATCTTTGATTTGTTTCATCATTAAACATAGCAAGACAGTGCATACGGTTTTGACATAGTTTTGTTCTTCAACGATAGCTGGAAACCTCAGCAGAAGTACATTATTCACCGGTATTGACTTTGGTATAATTCAACAAGGACAGAGACTTTGCATTGATTGGCGACAGTAAGAAGTAAAAATCACTAGTATTGACTTGCCAGGGTGCCTTCCTTGACGATGTAATTTTGTAGAGGAAAATCCTCTCCCTTGAAGTATCTGTCGAGCATGTCCTTCACTCCAGTCGCATATCGCAACTGCATGATTTCAGTTTTGATTTCAGATCTAGTCACTTTTAAAGACAATCAAACGAAAAGGAGGCTTTGCAAGGGAGTTTAAGTTCAGAGCAAAAGTGAAGGCGATGAAAGTAAAAACTTTAGTAGGGGAAGAGAGGCTAACAGAGATTAGCGTTTAACCTCCACCCTTGAACAAGAATCTAGTATTTATCCCTTCCCTTCTGAACTAAAGGCCCCATGCAGGAGCTTAAGTTAAATATACCTGTGCATCAATAGTGGTTCCAGAGATGTAAGGAGTCATGGCTTGATTTGGCATGTAACGCCAAGGATGGTCCTTTGGAGCTGGTTGTGGATTCCAAACATCCCCACTATAACCTGCATGTTACCATTGAAAACAATTAGCATCAAGCAGCAAATTGATCATTTATACGTTCACCTTTCCTTGTCATGCTGTTGACAATTGCAAATGTTCTATTGTTCTTGTGACGAGAAAATTGCTCTATCACAAGTTGCTTTCATTACCTCCAATCTGTCCACGGGAGCATGCATCAACGACTGCTTGTGTGTCCATGATTGCTCCTTGAGCATTGTTGACAATTAGAACTCCTTTCTTCAACTTTGCAATCTTATCTTTGTCAAACATCCCCCTGAATCACAAAAATCTGCACTTTGGTGATTTTGACAAAAGCATACAAAACAGTAATGCTGGATTTCCTTTTCTTTTTTCTTTTGACAATGTAGTGGTTTAAAAAAGCAGCAATTTGATCAATAATGAAAACTCCAAAATGCTAGTAGTAATCAAATGTGTTAAAAGCCTACACACTGGCGATCAGCAAGAAAAGGATTTATTGTAGGAAGAATAATATCATCACTGCTCATTATTGAGATCAAATTATTTGAAGAGATCAAATTCACTAATCGCAAGCTATATGTATTACAAACTGTATTGCTCAAAGATGAAAGATGTGAAGACATTAACCATTAACCAAAAGAGTACGCAAAAAATATACTGCTATCAGTTTTAATAGTATTTATAGGGAGAAATTAGGTTAAAAAGTCAAAGCTGATTGATAAAAATCATGATCCTGAACTAAGAGGTGAGAAAAGGTTTATAAGAGAAGCAAAAGAGATGAATAGTTTGAAACTTTAAATTGAGAAAGTTGAAAACCGTACTTTGTCTTCTCTGTAAGAGGCATGTCGATGACAACCACATCACACTTGGGAAGCATTGTGTCAAGATCCTCCTCAAATTTTGCCCCTATCGTGCTCTCCAATTCTGGATCCATCTTAAGTCGGTCATGATAGAGTAGATTACAGTTGAAAGGTTTCAAGCGTTGGAGTAAAAGCCTGCCAATACGCCCTGCACCAACAGTTCCCACAGTCTTTCCTTCAAGATCATAAGCTCTGTGAGCAATACCTGCCACATTACACTCCCCACTGATAACTTGGTGGTGTCCAGGTAAGAAATTCCGGACAAGAATAAGAATTCTCATAAGCTCATCTTCTGCAACAGAGACAATATTGCTTCCTGTAACCTCTGCAACGGTTATCCCAGCATCAACAGCTGCCTTCAAATCTATATGATCTGAGCCAATTCCAGCAGTGAGGAGTAATCATAAGTTTTTAGCCTTCTTGATCCTTTCAGCCGCAACATAGGCCGGGTGGAAAGGTGTGGTTATGAGGATGTCGAGATCAGGAATATGTTTTTCAAGCTCTGAGAGGAAAATGAACAATATAAATCATAATGAAGCCATTGGCAATCAAATCCTATTAATAATCAAGAAAAGACCATTTTATATGACTAAACCAATCAAACAGAGAACTGAGAGGGAGCAAGGGAAACTTTGTCCTGGCCAAGTATGATCAAGTTATTGTAACCAACACTTCCACTAAAATGAAAGAACTTTTGACAAAGATTCAACAGTTGAAATCTCTACAGTATTAAAAAAAAAAAGAAGCAAAGAAGTGTTTAAAATTCATTTTAACCAATACAACACAACACTTATTAATTGAGCTTGCGTTGTCACTACAAATTGCTATTGCCAAATGTTCATACAACAACTAATGCCGTTTTGGCTTGATATAAGAGCATCTCTCTTGAATACATTAGCCAGTCCTTACACACTGTATACTGGTCTACAAGAACAGAAATATGGAAGTGGGATATTCAAGGAAATTGTATAAACATTGCTTACCACAATGGGGTCCTTCCTTGTCATCGGTGACAATATACTTATGGCCTTGCGATTCCAGCCACTGGCTTATGCCTAAAGCTCTCTCCACGCATCCAACAAAGTTAGGATTCATTTCAGCGTACTCATGGGCCTTGTAGAACACCCCAACAATCTTCTTGCCACCTACAGAAGACTGTCACTGCAGACACCACGACACATTAACACACAGTCAAAAACATTCCATTCAATTTCAATGTATGTTCTGTGACTTCAGAACTCTCTGGTTCAACTTTCAAGTGATCAAATATCAAAATATGTATAACTAAATTAAATTATGCTGATCCTTTTAAAATAGGACGGTCTTAGCTAGACTAGAGGGTGCTACAATGCGGAACATGCAACTGGTGTATCTAATAACTTCAACTCTACACGCACCGGGTAATCAATCACAAGAAAGAGCACGCCAAATTCAACACCTCCACTCACCCTTCCCTTGACACGTCACCAAAACACACATGCAAAGACTCAAATCGCCACCGTTGAATCTCTGTCCGAACAAAAAAATCTCTCCAAAATTTTACCGTTGCCGATCAATCGTCACAGTCACAGAGCTTCTTAAACTTCAAGCAGATCATCAAAATTGTTTAATTAAAAATGAAAAAAATCGCTTACGTTGAAGTGTCTGGTTGAGTAGGAGAGACTCGGAGGTGGATAAGCAAGAGCTCGAATTGCAGAGGCGGCGAGACGCTTCACGGCCATAGTTGTTGCAGTGAGTATTGGAGAAGAAATTGAGTTAATTTGATGCTGTGTTTGGCCGGTTGGTGAGAGCAGATGAGTGAGTGAGATGGTTATATAGTGAGTGATCAATGTTGAGTCACGAGCGAGTGAGGTGGCCAGAAGGTGACAACTTCCCTCTGCTCCTTAAGTATCCACGTGGACAAATCAAATGTTACCTTCTCTTTCTAATTAGACGGCGATAGTATAAATCAAATTTTACTCTAGAAATGTAAAAATGGAACCGGAACCGATGAACTGAATCGGAATCAAATCGGTCAAAAAATAGAACCGAAATCGGCCGATCAAAACCGAAGGTTTACAATTTAGGTTCGGTTTCACCCCTCTGAAAATTGTCAAATTGCAAGTTTCGAAACATTTTGAATTGTCCAGTTGAACCGCTTTAAAACAAACAATTTTAACCAAAACTAGCGGTTAACCTTTTAAATTAGTGGTTTTAACACTCTTAAACCATTATTTTCAACCAAAACCAAAAGGTTCAATCTTTCTAAATAAAAAAAATCGATTTGAACAGGATCAAATTGGAACCAAAAGCACTGATCGAACCGACCAAACTATTGACCAAAACGGTCAAAACTGGAACCTAACCGAAACCGAAATCGCCCATGAGCGATTTGGTTTCAATTCTCGTCGGTTCCTGGACCAGCAACACCTCTATTTTTACCATCTCTTTCTAATTATTAGACTGCTAAAGTATTATTAGTGCTTATTTGGGAGGCCAAGAATACAATATATTTACTAAATTTTGTAATAATTGATGATGAGTAAATAGTAAAAAAATAGAGAGATGACACTTTTTTTAATAAAATTAGTTAGTTATATGCTGTTTAAAATATGCAATATGCTATTATTGTCAAACGAGCCCTTAGCAATCAAGACACTTCCCTTATCTTAGATTATCGGCAAATATATTAGATTAAGTGAAGTTCTGTCAATGTAACTAGACATGTTATTTACAAACCGGAACCGACGAACTGAACTGAAACCGGATCTGTCAAAACCGATCAAAATCAGAACCGAACCAGAACCGGCTGACCAAAACTGGACAGTTGTGCTTCAGGTTCTGGTTCAACCTCTCCAAAAACCAAAGAACCATTTTCTTTTTTTTTTGTTTTTTTCTTTTTTCAACTCTATAATACTCTCATCCTACCAATTTTACACCATTCATTTTCTCTCAATCTCTTCTATATTCTCACTTTTTCAAAATTCATTTTGCTCTAAATTGCTTTTATTAATTATTTATATATTTTATTATTGCAATTACGTTTTCTATATTTCTCTAAGTTATTTTTTGCAGTTACATTTTTTCAAATTCCTTCCATTTTTTTACTATAGTTTAATTTAGTTATTTTTTTATTTCATTACATTTAATTAATATTTGCATCAATAGAAAATTTTAGTGAAAATAGAAATTTTGAAAGTTTTGAAATTGAAAATATTGGAACGTAAGAGAGTCAAACTCAACCAATTCCCACCCAAGGAGATGAGGGAGGAGCAGAAGGAAGAGTTTATAGTTCCGATATTTTTAAAACTCATTTTAAGAAAATTCCTAGTGTTTTTTTATTTTGTTTAAAATTATGTGATGTAATTACTAGTAGAATAGTTAATTTGTTTGAAAATTATTTAAAAAATTGGAATACAATGTATTATTAGTATTATAATTAATTATTCAATATAAAAAAATTTACAAATCGAAAAAATAATTGACGGGATAAAATAGAGGGTTAAAATTTTTGAAAAAAAAAGAGGAAACCGAATTGAACCAAAACCGACGGTTGAACCTATCAAAGCTGGTTAAAATTGGATCCGAAACCGAACCGGACCAAACCATGGAAACTATGGTTTGGTTCCGGTTCCGAAACTGAAACCGCCGGTTCTGAAACCGACAACAAGTCTACTCCTCTGATTTCTCTTTCTCTTAACTCCGCCTGCATAGTGCTCCACTCTCCAACCTATAGGTCGCGCTGCCACATTCTCCTTCGCCGATAATAGGCGTTCCTCCCAGCCCCAAGTAAGTCATCCTTCATCTCCTTTTCTCTTTATTTTTCACTAAATTTCAGTTTTAGTTTTATTTAGGGTTAGGTTTTTTGAATGATTGATGATCAGATTATGATTTAAATTAGGTATTTAGGATGAAATTGTTAAATGAGTGTTGATTAATTGATGGAATTAATTTTTTTTGAATAGATTTTAATCGTTATGTCAATTGATTTGGGTTATACTTAATTTTATTATTATTTTGTTTGTTGTTTGTTATAAAAAATTCGGCGACACGTTGAAATCAACTATCATCTCTTAATTCAAGTGTGTAAAAATAATTATATTATTATAACATGTATTCGAATATTTTATTAAATTTAATGTAATTTTTCTCTCCCTCTCTATATATATATACACACACACATTCATATTTTTTTGTATGGATCGTAAAGCCAGATTCTGGCTAAGCATATCCATCCCTTACTTAGCCAGAATCATGTGTCTGCCACTGATTGATTCTGATTCAACAACAAATATAAACTAAACAGATAACTATATGAATCAAATTTCGATTTTGAATTTGTTGTGGATCATGTCTGCGCGCTAGACCCATCCATTGAGGTATTGTCCGCTCTAGGCTCATGGGCTCTCACAGTTTTGTCCTTGAAAAGTCGCCTCAGTGGTTTGAGGGATGAATGTGCTTATAAACGACTATTGACCTCGACTCTTATGCGATGTGCGAGCATGACACTACAGAATTAAACCAAATAATTATGATAATGATCATTTTGATTTTAATTCCAGTCATTCTTATTCCTCATATAATTGATTCCAATCTAAATTCAAATTCTAATGAATTTTGTAACCAAACGACTCCTTAGACCAAACTTCAAAAATTGCGGGATAATTTAAGATTTCTTATATTTAAGTAGAATTACTAAATCGTCCACATTATGGTACAAATTATTCCTTAGAAAGCACATGTTTGTTTCGACAATCCAACTTAAATAAAGACAAAAGAAGATAAAAATAAAGATGCCGACTGTTGCGACCGGCACTTCACACAAAGCATTAGTGAGTCATTTAATAGTTGACCCAATACACAACAAAAGAAGAGCGAAGACATGCTAAGAACTGTACATCAGCATTTGCAACTGTTGGTAGTTGCAGCTATTAACTCTCACTTTATTGCTGTATACTGCAGATGCCAGCTATACTGTTGGACGCACTCACTCACTCCCCATTCATTTTTAGTTCTTCCACGTGATTCACAATTCGAATTGCAAGTTTTAATATCAATTTAGTTATTTCCGGAAAGATTCCTCTTCCTATGAGTAAAAAATTGGGTAATATTCAAAAGGTGTATATTAATTACTCAAAAAAGGTGTATATTAAGTTAAGGTAAATGAAAATTACATAAAGTAATCTATTTTGCTCGTAATTATTTCAAACAAACACTCATCTCAAGTTTGGATTATTTTTTAGTGTAATACTTTACTCGTATTTTTTTCATCTATTGAAAAAAATATTTTTTTAGCATAATATCCACACCTTTTGTTACTTTTAGCACAACATCTAAATCGCAACTTAATCTAGCACATACGTCAAATGCTACTATGCCAAATTGACATGAATGTTTTACGTCGTGTGACATGCTGATAAGGATGATTTATGACATGTCAGATTGTTCGCCAATTTGACTGGTCGCAGAAAATATCTACATTAACTCGCCACATCAACATTTAATAGAGAACACAGACAGAATGTTAATATTAGTGAGTGTTAGAAATGATAACATAACTTAAATTTGCACAAAATCAGACCACGATTTAAAGTTGTGCTAAAGTGATGAAATATATAAACATTGCACTAAAAAATGTTAATAAGTCAAATTTATTTATAAACTAATTTAACCATACATACTCAATATATAAGTGACAACCCTACTAAACAAAATTTGACCATATTAGAAAGTAAACCGAAATCAGTGACCATCCACGTGGCCGATTTATCCTAATATTTTTCACCAAAACTAATTACATGCATATATGTTTATATAATTTTCAAGGATTGGGCAGGCAAAGAGAGCAAAAAAAGACGAGCCACCTTGATTATTGGAAATTGATTTATCAACATATATAACCCAACCTTCTTTAGTTTGTGGTTGAAGCTTAATAGGCAGTGAGTTTTTTGAGAATCAAGAAAGCTATAGGAAGGCAGGTGAAGCCTCACACTTCACATTCAAAGTCTTGCTAATTAATTTTTGTGTTAGATCCAGGCGTTGTACAAAGATTGGAGCTTCCTAGTCGCATCAAAACACAACACAAACGGTGTCAAATTTGCTTCCACATGTGTATGTGAAGGTACTTTAATCTACTCATCTAACTTTCGATATATCATTGTCCACTTTTTTTTGTGCATAAATTTGATCTATATTTCTGTGTTGTTTTTTCTTGATCAGTATATTTCTTTGTTGTTTTTTCTTGATCAGTATATTTCTTTGTTGTTTTCTTTTCCTATAGAAAATTTGCATCATTATATTTTAGAATGCAAATAAGTTATACAACTACTAATTAGTTCGTGAAGCTCTAATAATTAACTTATTTTAGTACATTTTTACATAAAAAAGGTGGATATGCTAGGTTTATGAAACTTGGAATTTTTGGTTGATTAATACATTTTTTTATGTATTTATACAAGTAGTTCTTTTACTCTAAACAAGTTTAAATATGTTTTTTTATCTTGCAATTTTCCAAGTTTGTAATTGATTATAGTCATGCATCCGAGCGCGGTAGGTGCCACTCAACAACTCTCGCAAGTCTCGATCAGCCAAATCACAAAAACGAAGTGGTGAGTGGAGCAGAAATTTCCTGTTTGTTTTCTTCTTTTTTTACACGAATATTTGGTCTTGAATATAGGAAACCAAAGAGTCTTTTGCTTCTTCTACATAGACTCAAGTTTATTTCAGCAAAGAATTAGATAGTGTATATTCTTGTTGTTCATTTAGTTTCCTCCATAATCGAATCTTGCGTTTCGGTTAATTACAGATTGTTTGATTTGTGAGTAAACAATACATGATTCTGTTTAGTTGAGAAAATATTTTTAAATTTTTTTTATTTTCTGTTTAATTTGTTTTTATTTTCTAAAAATTGAAAACATTTAGAAAATATATTTACTAATAAAAAAAATTGAACAAAATTTTCATTTTTCTTCTCTGTTTTCTAGTTTTTTAAAAAATAAAAAAACTTCTCAACTAAACAAACCCTAAAATGATCTCTTAAATACTTCAGTTAAATTTTAATAAAGTAACTAAAAAAAACACTTCTTCATATATATTTTATTTGAAGTGGGGTCTGTCTTGCACTTTACTAATCCACTTCTTCTTAGTTCTTCAACAAAATCTCTTACTTAGAAAAAAAAAACTAAATTATATTTTTGTTTTTTGGTTACTGAACTTCAGTTTTATATATCATTTGGTCACCGGGGCTACAATACTCTGTTAAATTCATTAAATAATGCTGATGTGACTTGTACGTCAATGTTTTAGCATCCGAGTCGAGATCAATCTATATTTAGTGTTGAATCTAAGAGTTCTATCGACTTCTATTTAGTTCTAATTAATTAATTTGTACTAATTTGTGAAATAATATTTTTGTCTACATTCTTTGAAGCGGGTTACTTCAGAATAAATCGGAGTTCATACTGAGATTTTTCGTACTGTGAGTTAATATGATATATACAATTTTTTTTAATATCAATTCATTTTATATATGTTTGATATGCATCACTTCATAAGCACATGTTTCACTTTTTTGTTAGATAAGTATGCTTGGCATTTTTTTTAGATAAGTATGTTTGGCATTTTGAAACCAAATGCTTGTCGAAAGAAAGAAGAAGAAACGAATGAAAGAACGAAACCAAATTCTTGCATTACAGGTGAAAAGCATAGATATGGTAATTAAATGTTGGTCATTAAACTTTAAATGCTAAGTTTAAATCTTATGGACAACAACTATAAAAAAATGATGATCATTATTTTTATATGGTCATTCACCTTTATTTTGAGCTCCAATTGATGAGCAACAACTAGCAACAATGTGTGTTATATATAAGTAGGCATTTTGAAGTATAAAGGTTAGGTTTGCAAACATTTTGAGCTCCAATTGATTTGTTTATGAAAAATGAATGAGTTTATTCGTCAGGATTTTATTTAAAGAGGATGCTTATTTCGAAAGAGATTTGAGAATACAAAATTGTTAGGGTTCATTTTTTAGATTTGTCATAGTATTGAGCTTTAATTATTAATCAGGCTCTCAGTGTTGGGATATCACTCCATTCTTGTATGCAACTCTAGCTGTGAATTCTATTTAGCTACAATATTCATTTTTGCATTCAATTTTTTTTTATTAATTTGAATGTTTGAGTTTTGTATAAAGATATAAATCTCATGAATCAGTGACTGTAACATGGACATTCCAACTAGGTTGACACTTCCCTTGTAACCTCTTTATTTTCATAAGCTCAAATTTATTAATTAAAAAGAAAAAAGTATCAAGGAGTTTATCACACCCAAAAAATGGGCAAAACATAAACTGTAAAATATCACTAACTGCTAGGGATGGGCATGGGTCTGGCTATCCCCTAAACTTTAGCCCGGTCGACTTGGTCGGGCCTGCAGCAAAGCCTTTTTTTAAAAAAAATTAAAATTCTTTATTTTTTTTATCAAAATACAATTTAATATATAATTTATTATATAAATTATAATTTAATAAATACTAAAAAACTCTTAAATTTATAATTGACATCATTTTTTTCTAATTTATAACACACAATACATTAAATTAATATTAATATACTATATATTATATATAAAAAATATATAATATATACAATCGGACTAGCCGTCGGACCTCACCATAAGCACAGACTAGGCCCCATTTTTTAAAAAACATAAGTTGATTTGGCCAGGCCGCATGCCTAAAAATATTGGCCCAGGCCTGTCCTTTTTTCGGGCTGGCCTGAACCAAAGTGCTCATCCCTACTAATCACTGCTAAGCAAATCAAAACATCTCAACTTTATTTAAGTCATTATAAATAATTTTTATGGTTGAGTTAACACTTTATTCTGTTTTGAAAGTAGAAGAAACTTTGGGTTTGACTTCTATTTGATTTGCTTCTAAGTTTAATTAAACGTGGATTTAAGCCTCATTTGATTTGATGCCTAATTACATGCATTCACTTTGTAAAATGTATGTATTATTCTCTTTCTCCCATAAAGATAGACACACTTGCTTTTACACTAGAATTAAGAAATATTGATTTTATTAGTTAGATATATTTAATTTTAAATCTTTTTCCAAATATACATTTTGACTTGTATTAGTGAGATTTATATGCGTATTTTTTTTATAGTTGAGATTTGTTTGAGTATTACTAGTGACTTACTTATAGGGGTAAAATTATAACTTTGTAATTTGATTAATAAAAAAAGAAGAGTAATGTTTTTATACTTTGAAACACCTAAAATAGAAAGCGTGTAAATTTTTATAAGAAGGAGATGATATTTAATTAGTCATATGTATTATTTACTCATCGAGTGTGTTGGTTGGCTGCTCGCTCTTTTCCCACCTCTCAATTTTGTAGGTGTCAACTAGTTATCAAAAGCTTGAAGACATTAATTTCGACTTGGCTAATTGTTCAGGCAACTAGAATTTGTATTTGTTCACACTCATATACATATATTTTAATGCTCCATAATGCTGTGGATAGTAATAATATAATAAGAATAATTGATATGTGAATATAAACAAGATCATAGTCTACTATATTTTGTGTTGATATGTTCGTAATGTTGTGTGATGACTTGATTTATGATGAGTTAAATAGAGTTGAGAGGTTCTACTTTGTTTAGCAGCGGATAGTGTTATTGTTTGATTCCTTTTTGCCTCTCTTCTTGGTTGTAATTAACTCTTATATTCTTTTTCTTTAATAAATTTAAGCTCATAAACATGAAGAGATCGTAGAAAAGATGCTAACCTAATTGGGATGTCCTTATTACGGTAACTGATTTCTGAGTTTTATACCTTTATTAAAAAAAATGCTCATAATGTTGTATAGGAATCGGTTTACTGTAAAATGTTTCTGACTTAGGTTCATTGGACCGAATCGAGTAATAGCTCAGATTAAATGTTAGTTAAGTCGAGTTTTAGTCGAAGCCACATAGAATTTGTGAAGAATTGTGCAGCAATGTGAGTCCTGCAAGAAACAAAAGATAAAGCTGAAGTTTAACCAAGAGGGGCCACATGGGATAATTGAGCAAAATTGATAACTTTCTTAAGGGAACACAACAGTAATGGAGATACTTTAGGCAAAATCCCCTGGAAAATTATCATGTTTATCACAATATATCTTCAGGGAGCCATATCAGTACGATAGAGTTCCAAGAGGGCCAAGTTTATCAATTGCAAGAGAGCTCATCTACAGACCAATCTACATCAGTAAGGCATGCTTATAAAACAACTAAGAAGCTAGAAAGTAAAAGACCCTTTTCTTTTATATTACATTTACATTTCGGTGTATTTAGCCCCTTTGCCTTTAGTCTTCTATATTTGTTCCTCTTAGCTTTTTCTTTCATTTATTTGTATCTAATTTTCAAGATTGATAAAATTCATCATTGTATTTGCAAATTGTCTAGCAATAGGCAAAACTTGTTTATCCAAGTTTCGTTTCCTTTACTTGCTCCAATCATTTGATTAATTAGAAGTTAGTTATTCACGACACATTTCTCTAATTTAGTTTAAAAAAACTTAAAATTTTATTGCACGTCATGCATTAACCAAAAAGTAACATTGTATCTTAATTTCCAAAAACTAAGAAACATAATCTATCTAAATGAGGGATTGACTATAGTTTTATAAGGTTAAAATATCTGAGACATTTTTTTAAGTGAGATGGTTCTCTCTCATTTTTAGCGTTAGTCACAATCTAATATTATGTCTTGAGATAAAGTTTTAATTACTTTAGTAGATTAGTAAAAAATCTTATTTCAAAGATGTTTTTAAATAAAACAACCAACCCATTAAAATGCCAATTCACCTTTTCGTAGGGTGATTCAGTATTCAAATGATATCTTATCCAAACTAACTCAATTAGGTTGATTAAACAACGATGAGACAAATGTGTCTTAGAGATGTTGGTATATAGTTCTCCTCTATTTTACGCATCTCGCCTATATTGACTTTTGCAATAATTTTTCGTAAAAAACTACTGCGATAATTTTCCGATCGAAATGTTCTCAAATACATATCTTTCACTCTCTCTCTCTCTCTTTTTTTTTAACCTCCTACAGTAAAGCAAACTCTTTGTTGACATTAAAACTTCTATGCGCTTGTTGATACGTGGTTATATGAATTTTAAGTTTTGAATTTGAGAGTGTAAAGTAATCATGTAGATTGTATATATTCTATTCCTAAACGTTAGTTAATTTGCCTTTTGATTGAGCGTATTTAATTCCCAAGTTGCAACTAAATTATAACAGGATTACTGTTGGATCTTAGGAATTCATGTTTTAGAACACCAAGACCTAATGTTTTATTTTAGTAAGTAATCTTAATCTAGTACAGTATCACAAAGTAAAATAAGAAAAGAGTCATACATCACTGTTAAAGAAAAGGTTAATGTAGCTATAAAGAGAGACAGTCAGTTGTCTTCATCGAATGAGCAAACAACGGACAAAATAAAAGCAATTTAAAGAAGGATTGAAATGGACAGGAGCAGGGTTGCACGTTGGATACACCTAAGATTCTAGTTAGCAGACATTAAGGAAATTTAGCATTCCTTATATGGATAACAACAGACTCCACATGATCTTTGTACACTTGTTTGTGTTTTATTGTGACCCCATTAATGTGCCAGTACTTTTTTTTTTCTTTTTGAGGGTTTATTATCTAGTCTTTGAAATTAGTTCTAACTAGTATTATGTGTTAGTATTATACTTGCATAATCGACCTTAAGGGGTTTATGCAACTCCCAATAAGTCATTTCTCTTGATCTCGTCTTCCAGTCTATGTTTTCGGAAAGAATTTGTTCTTCAATATTTTTGTCCTACCAAAACTATTCCAGCTCAATATACTGGAGATCTCGTCTTACAATCTATTCTACTAAATCTATCCAAAAAATGCTGTGTGTCTTCCCTCTCTCACCTCCCCCTTCCCCCGACCAACAAAATAAGCTCCTATTAAATCTTATTAAATCTAGTAGTGACTCTTTACACTTCTTTTCTTACAAAAAGAAAATCATCTACCATTAAAAAGAAAAAGAAAGGAAAGGAAAAAAAATGCTCTCAATGTACATATGCTTAACCAATGTATAGCAAAAATGCTCTTAATGTATGCTAGTCTCACAACCTATCTGCATGCATGATTAAAGATTAATGATTAGATACTATTTTGTTATGACAGTTATAGTCATGGTTTCGTTAAAATATGAGTATCTGAACAATGAACCTATACATTTAATAGTATGAATTCCAATTGGAGTAGAATTTATTAGTGGAATTCTAATCAATTTAGGAATACCTACCTCTATAAATTGGAGAGTTAGGTTAAACACTATAGATCTAATTGAGAAAATCAAAGAGGGAACACACAAAAGGCACACATCCTTTAGAGAGAGTTTGTCGCTGGCTGGTAGGAGAGAGAGGGAATTTTTCTACTCCCACCGCACTCTTGCTTTTGTTTTGATCTTTATTGGGGCATCTAGTACGAAGCAGTCTTGCATTCTCAATCTAAACAGTTCACAGGAAGCTTGTAATACTGGTATACATATTATTTCCTGCGCTCATGATCTTTCAGTTGTGTATACAAAGTTAGCACTTCGTTTTATGTATTATATTTGATATGCCTAACATATGTGTTTATTAGGATACCTTCAAATGAGGCAACAATGTCATTAAAATATTTTTGTACTAAAACAATCTTCTTACATGAATTTTGTATGTCCAACCTTGACCCATGAACTTTCTTTTAAAGGATGCATAATGAACTAACATATGGACTAAATTACTCACGTAATTTAAACATCAAGGACTAAATTCCAAGGTTTTTAACATAGAGTCATTTTATCTCTAATGTACCCATAGAGACACCATCTTTTAATTTTTTTGATAGTGACGATAGAGACCCCATCAGAAACAAAATGAAACACGCCTTTTAAACATGCCCACATGGGGAACCTGATCTTTATTCCCACATAAATTTTGATAAATGAAAAACTCATCCATCAATCCGACCACAAAATGATAAAACTTGGTATCACATCCCATCAATTAAATCTCACCGCAAAACAGCATTAATTATTGGCCTAATTATTGGTTAATATGATCTGGCAAAATTTTTGATATTAATTTAAACATTAAAAATGCTTATTATTATTATGAGAAAATCGTTAATACTTTAATTTTAGAGTCATTGTCCATTATTTACGCATACAAAAATTGTACACAAAGGAACCAAAGCCACACTTAGCTTTTGGAAAATCACAAATATCCTTAAAAATATTCAATAAATTTGTACTCACTAATGCTTAGAGTTATATCTACCATTAAAAAGTCGTGAATTCATTTTTTAGTGAGAGTAAATAAAATGGCATAAAAAATGTACATAAAGTTAAAAAATAAATTTAGATTACTATGACGTAACGTTCCTTTCTCGAATTACAGTGGGTAGACCCCGGCTTAACATTGCGGTAAGACCAAGCCCGAACTGGGGGCTAACCTCTGGTTCAAACATTTCCAAATCAAATTTACGAACCACAGAAAGAGCTACAATTTTCATCTCAACAAGAGACAACTCTTTGCCTAAACAAACCCTAGCCCCAGCTTGAAAAACAGGGAAATTGAATGGACTTGTTGGGCAAAATGTACCATCTCTGAGCCATCTTTCTGGCTTAAATTCCATCCGATCTTGACCCCAAATCGTCTCCATCCGACCCATTGCATAAGGATGATAAGTCACTCTTGTCCCTTTCCTAACAAAAGTACCATCCGGTAAAAAATCGTCATCTTTAGCAAATTTTGAGTCAAATTGGACAGGTGGGTATAATCTTAAACTCTCAAAAACAGCTCCATGTAAGTAATGCATTTCTCTTATTTGAGCGTATGTAGCGATTTCTTGATTAGAATCAGCCATATGTCGGTCGGATTCATCGCGAATTTTGTGCACGACTTTGGGGTGTCGTGCTAGTAACCAAAAGAGTGAGGTCAATGCCGAGGCCATGGTGTCACGACCTGCCAAAATGAAGCTTACAACAACGTCTCTTAAGTAGTCTTCTTCATTGATACAAGCCATGAATCTTGATAGAAGATCTCTGTGAGTGGAGAAACCTAGTTTTCTTTTAACCGTTATTACCTCGTTGGCAAGAATGTTGACAACTTTAATGGCATTCTTGAGTTTCCTTTCACTTCCAATGTTGAGAACCCTCTTGATCTTCCACACCAATGGAAGTGTCGTCATTGCTCTCTCTGCAGACAATCTTGACGCAAGATCGAAGCTCTCTGCGAATCGCGAAATGGGCAGCGAAGATTCGAGGCAACAAGGGTCTAGACCAAAGGAGAACTTACAAATGTTGTCAAAAGAAAATCTTCTAAAAACATCTTGTAAATCAATTGTGTGATGAAAATCTTTATTGTTTGACGCCACCATTGATAAAAGAGGCAAGAGCCGAGTTTTGATCTCGGAACATACGATCTCAAATGCATATGTTCGAACAGAGATTGTTGCAAGCTCAAGACTAGCCATTTTTCTTTGAGAATGCCACAAATCTCCATCAACATTAAAAATGCCACGACCAAGAAGATCGCCAAGGATCAAGGAGAAAGGCTTGCCTTTCGGGTAGTTGTCGAAATTCGATTTGAGAATGTACTCAACGTTTTTAGGATTGGAAGTGACTACATTACGAAGAACATGAACATGAATGGTTTGCGAAGGTGAATTTTTAAGAAGATGTGTATACCAATCACATAAGTTGATGAAATTTTTGGACCAATTTGATGAGAGGTAGTTAGAACAAATGTGACAGTTGCAATAACAAAGTTTTTGTCTTAGGAAGTAAAGCACGGCAGAAAACAGAGAGAAGGAGATTGTGAGGAAGACGAAGATGGTAGAAAATGAGGTTCGTAGATAATCCAAGAATGGTGAGAAACTATGAGACTCCATTAATGCAAATGAGGCTTACAAAAGGAGGGAAAAAAAAGAAAGATGAACCAACAGGCTATAAGCATATAAGTGGACTCTCTGCTCTTTAACCTATATATATATATAAAAGGTGGGAAGTTTTTCCATATTTTTATTAAGTGATTTCGTAGTTGATTATTACAAAAATTTTCATCTATATTATTAATACTCTTTGAATAAAAATTAAATACACTAATCAATATATATATATATATATATAAAGTTAGGGAGTTTTCTTATATTTTTGCCAATTGGCTTCATAGTTGATTGACAATTAGTTTTTTATTTATATTATTATTATTCTTTGAAAATAAGTTAAATACACCAATTATATTTGATTGACAAGTGACTTTTTATTTCTCTTATTATTACTCATTTAAAAAGAGTTAAATATACTAAGTTAAAGTATATTAGCATATTTTACACTATATATAAAAATGTCAGTAAAAAAATAATTCAAATAAAAAAGTACAATAAAAAAATGTAATTTTTTTTACGGTGGTACAATATAATATGGGTATCTGTTGATTCCTTTTTTTAAAGTAAACAAACTCCGTTTAGATAGTTCAATATGTCAATTAAATAGTACAAACATAGTTAACTTATTTTTAACTTATTTCGATTTTAATTTTTGATTTTTTTGGTAAAATTAAATACCCTCTTTCAATAAAAATGATAATAGATAAGAAAACAATAAAATTAATAAATTATATGATAAAAAATATAGATAGTATTTTTTTGTTATATTATATATGTGATTGTTTAATTTATTATAAATAAACGTATTCATTGTTAGGGCTACATTTGATCACTATTACTCTAAGTTCTTTAAGATTTTAATTATTGTTTTAGAAGAAATTGTGAAATAGATATAACTAAATATAAGATCTGTTTTTTAGTTAGACAATCTTCTCCAATGAACATTTTTTTTAAGAGCTAAAATTAATACTTCAACTACCTACTTAACTCAACCTTCAACTTAAATTTATTTAAATTAATTATATTATATATTTTTGTCATTATATAGTTTGTTTTAAAAATTTCTTTTTAATTAAAATAATAAAATTACAATTTACCGAGCAACGTATGGTTATTGTGCTAGTGTATAGGAATTACAAGTTTGGTAGTGTATATTTAAATATTTTTGTTTGATTGGAAAGTAACTCCTAATTTAGAATAAGAGATTTATGTTATATATGACTTAAAAAATCCGCTACATAAATTTTGATATATTTAGAGGATGGGATGTAATTTAAAGTAAGAGATTCAGAGGGTAAGAATTAAGATACAAGTTAGTTTTGATCATTTCAGTCGGTTCAATTTATACAATTTTACTTTTAAAGTCGAATCAAACCAAATTAACCGTAATTTAGTGTTCACATTTTTAATATCTTAGGTCCTAAAACTTTGTAAATGCTTATAGTAGTTTAGAATCATGGGATATGGAGGGGAAAAAAATAGATATAGTAAAAATTCTGTGCAAGTTTTACAATTTACCCTTGGAATCTCGGTCTCTATGGTGTTGAAAATTAATTATAACTAATATTTACGTCGCAAATTAATGAAATCTATCCTTTCCCTTTTCCTTTTGTTTATTGACCAACTTAAAAAGCAGTATATAGGCACATGATCTCAATAAGGATACTTTTTTTAATTAAGAACATAAATGGTGTTTCAAAACCAATTAGTCAATTACCATAGCACTAAATGACGCTTCACAAATAGAAAATGTTTCAAGTATCCTTTAAATTTTAATCACCATCTTAATTATTTCTTTATGAATAAAAAAATTATTAAAATGACTAAGCCACTAAAGTAGTGACTTAACAAGAACAAGATGATAGAAAACTCTTCAGTTCAAGGTATTTTCGCCACTTAACTCTACGATACTGAGATAGAATTACCAACCTAATTACATACCTCCATATGTCTTAACTGAATAAATTTTAAGTCAAGCTTATATTATATGGCTTCGCCACCAAATTAAAGCTGGGCCATTCTATAATTCGATATTGAGGTTATAAAGGCTTCCACGTTAAATTATTTCTTTATTTCTGTTTATATATAATACATATTTGTCATATTCATTTTTGCATGTGTCGTCTTGAAGATCACCAAACAAGTAAAACTCTTCTTTTTTTTTTCTTTTTAGATTTTTAGGTGAAGACAAATCTGTACGCTACGATAGTCACATGGCAAGATTATCATATGCATGTTTTTCATTTAAGTATGGCGTCGCCATCGCTTACTATGAAATGAAAGTCGGTTGGTTTATTGTTGTTTTGTTCATTTTTAATTATATATATGCGTCACTGTTTACGCATGTATACTTGTAAGTACCACATCTCTCACACTTGCATATCTACATACATTCTGTTTTCTTTTGATCTTATACACGTCTCCAACTGAAAATCCATTTGGATTGCAAGGAAAGTAGTAAATGTTTGTAGATAGCATGTTGGAGATAAGAGATTAAGCAGTAAAACAAATATGCGACAATGGGCAGTGTATGAAAAATAGAAAGAGTGAATCCTACATCGGAAAGATAGATGGGTAGTGAAGGATATGTAAATGATGAGGTCTCAAAACTCAATGCTTTAAGTTATTATGTAAAAGTGATGTTAATTAGGCTTAGTTGCATGTTTCTTCATTAAACTCACGTGTGATGCAACTCCTCTTAAAGCTCCCGATCTGTATCTTTTTTAACAATACAATATATTTTTTTCTTCCCTTGTTTTAAAGCTTATCAAATTCAAGCACGCATAATTTCTAGTAAATGTAGAGTTTTGAATTACAAATTTTGATGTATTTAGTATATCGTATAGTACAAAAATAGAGAGAGTTTAAAATATCTTGGATATACGTTGTACTAAATTTAAATATTATTGAAAATAAACATCTCACATGTTACCATCGATCGTAAAATAAACTTGGCTAGAAATATCTTTTTAGCAATGCCACATAATGTTTTATCAACAACCTATTAGTAATTGTTCATCAAAGACTTTAATTCAGTCTGAATACTATTCCTTGTGCTTCTTCTTTTATCAGAGAGCTCAAGTTTGAATACTTTCTACCAAAAATATAGTTCTAATTCTTATATATAATATCGAAGAGCTTCCATGGCGAGAAATATGTAATATCGCAAAATGCTAATTAAAAAGTTTTGTTAGTATGTGAGTTAGATTATAATGAATAAATGTTAATTTCATTCTTCGTTAGATCGATCAGGACAGTACGGGGCATAATTTCTGTGTTCAAGAAAGAGCATTGGTGAGATTTTTAAATTTCAGCCTGAATTTACAATAATAATGGTATTGCAATTTAAATTAAGAATCGTAACTGTTGTGGACCATTTCTCTCGACGATCGCGAGCTAGACTCATCTATTGAAGTATTGTCGGCTCTAGATTCATGCGCCCTCATGGTTTTGTCTATGAAAAAACGTCTCAATGATTTGAGGAAAATAATACTTGTAAGAGACCCTTGACCTCGACTCTTAGACAATGTAGAAGCATGATACTAGAGTACAATATTTATCTTTCTCAAAAACCATGGACAAAATTATTAATCATGAAGCTTCATGCACTTGGGATTGTGTTTTTAAGTTAGATCTTTTCTTTGGTTACGAACAAAACATGATTAGTTTTGGAACAAAATATAATCAGCGACTAAGCTGAAGCTCTTTAAGTTTCCCATCTTTTGGATTTTTTTCCTTCTTTGTCTGGGTTTATTCTGTTTGCAGCATTTCATCTTTTATTTATATAAATATTCAGTCTTTTCCTAAAAAAAACTTGTTTTGTGTTGTAAATGAATAAAATTTCAAGGTCTTTGACTTATGAAACAACAGAATATTGCAATTATTTATAATTTTTTATCAGAAATTTGTTTTGTATTTTTTTCTGATAAACTTAAAATATTAAATAATTCCATGTAGGCATTGATTAGATCCCGCATTAAAATACAAAAAAAATATATTATATTCTGCAATTTAATTATGATAATAATCTTTATAAAAAGACTAAATTTGTTTAAATATGCACCTATCAATTGTCATAGGGAGATCCGATATCGAAGTCAACTAAGCAATTCCAAATCCTTTAAAACAGGTGCTCAAACTTAGAATTAGCTCTCACCTAATCACTTCCTAACATACTTTCTAACATGATAAGTTATGTGTTAATGCAATAAAACAAGTCAAATATTAATTTTAGCAATTCCCTAGACCCATAAATTAAATCTTTCTTGCCAATTTCGAAGAACATCATGTGGTATCTAAGCAAAAGTCGGTTATATATATTTATGCATTAATTCGTACTTCTTTACATTTTCGTATTATAACTATTATACGGTCAACGTATATATAATACTAATAGACAAATAAACGAGATACAATTGATCAAGAGTCCTTTATTTCGGTAAATAATTAATCAAGAGTCGGCCAAAACCAAGATAATAAGGTATTTAATTTATAATATAGTTATTTATTTGTGATCCTAGCTTGATATGAAGAGTTGGTGAAGAGAAGAATTAAGAGAGAGAGAAGCAAAACGCCAGCCACTGTGAGAAGATTGAACCATATCCCAAAAGACTGAGATATTGGGATTTTGGCATGCCACATACTTCTTTTCCCCACTTTTATTGTCCATGTCTCCGCATGAATTGCCTCTTTCCACACCCACACAACATGGCTCCAATGCATTATAATTCCTTAGCTTCATCTCTCCTGAAATTAAGCATATTATTAATCCCTGCACCAATCTAAAATTTAAGGGAAACACATACACTCTTCGGAGCAAATTGTTCCAAAAACAAATACATTCCCAATTATTATGCATCTATTGGTATTATTGAATTGTATTTATAAAATATATGTATTGTGATCCAAATGGATATTTCAAATGACAATGAGTATCTTTGAAGATTGAGAGACTTGTGCAAATCACAAATCTACATGATTAGTCAAACGGATATAGAGCGTAAAATGGACATGTGGTCTAGGCACCTCATGGTTAAGAAAAACATAATCCTCTTATGGCAATCTTGAAAATTTATTATGTTTTTTATAACAAATATTTTGAGGTAGAGATGGTATTGAGTTTTTCTATAAAGAAATTATGTTGTATAAAACTTTGTTTACGTGATGTTTGAGGTTAAATAGGGTATTGAGTTGATTTCAAAAAAAAAAGGTATTGAGTTTTTCTATAAAGAAATTATGTTCTATAAAACTTTGTTTATGTGCAGTTTGAGGTTAAATAGGGTTTAGTTGAACAACAATGAACAAACTTTAAAAATTAAGGGATTTGTGTTAGGTTACAGGTTGAAGCCTCCCAAACGTAAAATTCTCTTCAATAAGCTATGTTTCTGAGAGTTAGCAGAGATTAGTCAATTAGATATAAATCTCAAAATAGATGTGGATATGAACACCTCATAATTAGAAAAAAAAAAATTGCAAGTTTCTAATACTCAATCAATAGCAAACATATATAGACTCGCATTATATCCGAAGAATGAAGAATTTATATAATACCTCTAGCCATTAACGACATCGATGATGTTAAAGTATATAATTTCACATTACTCATGTGTCAAGGCAAAATATTATTTATGTTTTAGTGGCAATTTAGTGCTGTTTCAATGAAGTTAAAACAAATTTTAAGATGATATTAGAATTAATCTACTGGAATATTTGATTTTCTTGTTCAAGTATATCAACCGGACTTTTCACCTAATTGGGTTCTTCAATTCACCCACTAGAATTTTAAATCTTTCGTGAATCTTGGATTCACTTTGATTTCTTCCCCCATAGTTGTACAAAATAACTTTTTGGAGGAAAAGATCAAAATTACCTGCATGGAACCGTGCTTTCTTCATGGCTGAATTGAATGCATTGTATCCAGAATGTAGAAAACGTTTTTATGGTGTGTGTCATTGTTCAATGTCTGGACAGCTTGATGCAACATTTGGTTGTGGAAAATGGACAAGTCGTTGGCACTTTTGCTGCAATTTTTGAATGAATTTGAGGAAGTGAATTGGGGCAAGCAACCCATCGGCTCTAGTGCTGTCACTGCTATTCTTTCCACTCCTAATCCATGGATTCTTCTCATGTTTCTCGAGAGTTCATTGATCACTGACTTTGTGAAAGACGGCATGTCCTGCATCCAAACATAGCATCCGTATAATATGCCGTCAATGAACAAAAATTGGAATCGTGAAAAATATTTGTTGAAGTGGCATTTCTTTTTTTGAAAAGTAATTTTATTTGCTCTCACCAAGGTAAGGGTGAAGCCAAAAAATTTATGTAAGGTGTCAAAAATTTATTTGCGATTAAAAGTTAAATCACATTAAGAAATTAGACATTCAAATAATTTTAATCTTTCTAATTCACAATATGTAAGCTTAGCATGTGATAATTTTTTTTGACAAGAAAAAGAGGAGTTGAGGGCGGCCAGTAGTAGCATACCTTTGATGGACGTTACTATGCAGGCATTACCTCTCTGCTACGGAATGTTCCTAGAGTCATAGCTGACACCGGCAGCGGACTTGGGTCCGTGCACTAGTGTGGTCACCGTAACACCTCAGTAAGGCAAGCTTCCGGGGGGATATCTTGCCCTATTGCGTAACACGGATCCTTGACTGTCAGGGCTACCTGGTTTGACGCCGCTCCCACTCGAACCCGTACCGTGCGAACAAGAGTCACTCTCCCCTTCTGCCAAGCTACATAATTTGAAGCATATAGTGTGGTAAAATCGAATAAATTAAAATTTAGGCGAAAAATTATATAATAAGTTAGAATCCTGATGTTATTTAGCATTTCAAAGAGAAAAAAGATAGTTATTTGAAGATTTGAGTTTATTTTTATAACAAAGAAGAAAAAAATATTTGATTTCATTATGAATAATTTAATTATAATTTGTCGAAGTTTTTAAAAATTAAGAGAGTCAATTTCTAATTAATAAGAGATTTGTTAGTATTGTTTGACATAAGAAATAATAACTATTAATAAATAACAAAAAAAAATAAGGTGATCAATTGACCACCATCACTTAAATGTGGCTTCCCCATTGCGCCAAGAATCAAACTCTCGCTAAAATAGCATTTCTTAAATTGTTTTTGTAAGAAAATTTAAGACGCAATTAAGCTAAAATATAAAAATTTCTAAAATGGAGTTGAGAGGGTTTTTTTTAATGGGCATTTTTTTTGCTTATCTCAAAAAGAATTTTTTATAAATTATTTTATTTGCTTCTATAAAAAATCAAACTCTCAATCAATTGAATCAAATATACTAATAAGTTAACTAATATCTCAAAAAAGAAAAAAAATAATAAAGCACACATTGGCTCTATGCCAACATTAGTGTTGGGCAAATAAGCCCAACTCATGGGCTGGTTCGAATTCAGCCCTGATAATATCAGAGCATGAGTTTGGTTTTTTAGTCCAAAGGGCTGAGTTAGGCTGGGTTAGAAAAAGTGACTTGATGTAAATTTTAGGCCGAACCTAGGGTAGCAAAAAGTAGGCTCAGTCCGGAATATATATATATATATATGGGAGGGCTCAACTTACTAAAAGAGTAAGTTTTTTCAACTTATTTTTGATCATCATCATCTATTACATTTAAATTTAATAGTGATGGTTATATTCAAAAAAGTAAGTTACTTTAACTATTAGATCAAAATGCAATAGGTGGTGGAGATCAAGAGTAAGTTTAAAAAATTTACTCTTTGAGTAAGTTGAGCATTCCCCATATATATATATATATATAATTACATTTGTTATGGATTTAATTATATATATATGATTAGTTTATTTTGGTTGTTATTCTAACTAATTTTAAGATGATGTATGGAGAATTTAATATGTATTGGATATGTTTTCGGTTCGTGTGTATGTTATTTTAAGTAAATGAACGAAGAATAGTTAATATTGTCATTTAGTTTAACGTAAGTCATTGTATTTTCATTAAAAATAATGTTAGAAGCGTTAAAATTGAAAGATAAGGCAAAAATATATATATATTTGAAACTGTGGCCTGCGGTGGGCTCGACTCGGCTTTTTTGAATGGGCGGATTTGGACAATACACTTAGTCTAGTCAACTGGACCTGATCAAACCCTGTCTGGTCAATTGGGCTGAAAAATTATGTCGTTGCCCGGCTCAGTGCTCATCCTTAGCCAACACATGATGTAGAGTTGCATGAATTTTTCTTTAGTGAAATCTCTATTTCTTTAACAAACAAAAGTCATAATTCTTTCTATTCTATAGAGAAAAAAAAAAACTATTAATAGAGGTGTTTGTTTAGAGTAGATTGGGTAGAAGTAAATTGAATGATGGAAAAAGTAAAATGAATGCATATTTTTTAGGTACAGTTTGGATTTGTATACACCAAACACACAGTTTATACATGCTATGAAATAGTTTTATGCGTGAGAAAATGATATAGTATGCAAGGCTAAAGTTTCAAAGTTTGCGTTTTTACCAACCACCTAATAAAATTGTTAACAAGACTAACTTTTTTATTTTATTCACTTAAATGTCAGACTATTTAGGTTAAATTTCCTTTAATTCCCCTCTCTCTTTGTCTGTCTTCTCTCTCTTGGCCTCATCTTTTCTTTCTCTCTTCCCCCTCTTCTCCTTCGACGAGCTCCACCTCCTCCACTATCCCTTTCCCTACGCCACCTTCATCACCTCCTTCTCCTCTAGCTTCGCCCCGGTGGCGACGCATGATTCTAGATATCTTCGGTAGCGCATGCCCCCCTATAGTTTCCTTATGTTCTTCACAATGGCATCAATCTATCATTGAGGTCTCTCTCGCACGACAACATTTATCCAAAACTTGCGGTGGAGAAATCGACGAAGTGGAGTGACGCGATCGATGAAAGATTTTGAAATGGCACGATGGCTACGGTTGAGTTTTCAAAACCCTAGTTGTCGTCTCACTTCTTAAAATTATGCATTAAGTCCTTATTTTTTTAGAAAATTAAAAAACCAGTCCCTAAAATAGTTTTAAATTCCTTCTACATGCCAATCGTATACCTTTACACTAAACAAAAAATGAAAATTCATTTGAAATATAAAAATTATTGACAAATATAAAACACAAATTTGAATGTTTATATATTTTAGAAAAAAACACATAAAATTTATTTAAAATATTGTTATCAACAAAAAATAATTTTTTTTTATAAAAATAAGTATATACACATGTTATCCACCAAATTTATAGATCTTGTACACATGGTGGACAAATGGTGGACCTTTTGCCCACCATATGTACAACTATTACATATGGTGTACTCATGGTGGACATTTTGTCCACCATATGTATACATATTGTCCACCTAAAAATTAATAAATTTCTTTTATGAAATTGAACAAATTTACAAATGGTGTACACATGATGGACAAATGGTGAACATATTGTCCACCTAAAAATTAATATATTTCTTTTATTAAATTAAACAAATGGTGTATACATGGTGGACAAATGATGGACACTTTGCATCATACGTACACATGTTGTTCACCTAAAAATTAATATATTTCTTTTGTTAAATTAAAAAAAATTACAAAATGGTGTACACATGGTGGACATTTATTCAATTTTTTTTAAAAGAAAAATTGGAATTTTAGTGTTGCTCATCATTTGTCCACTAACTGTCCATCATATTTACACCATCCATACAGCTCTCTAATTATTGTCCACCTATTGAAAAATAGTATACAAAAGGTATACAAATAGGTGCAGGATATGTGCAATAAAAGTGCACACATTTGATTTTTTTTTTTTTAAAAAATATGTTAGTTTATATATTGCATATGAACTTTTTTATATTAAAATTCACGTAGACGAACTAAAATTAATAAAATCACTATTTATTTCTCTTTAAGGACTGCTTGTAGTACTTTTGTAAAGTTTAAGGGACCAAATTGATAATTTTTAGTATACCTAAACTTGATGGCTAAGGTTTCAAGTCTTAACCGTCGTCATTAAAATCATCATCCTCCAACACGCCATCATCTAAATTATTTTCGCCAACATAAGTCTCCATTGATTTGGATATAACGACAGCTTTTGTTGGCATCTGAACTAGACCAGAGAGCGGGAGAAAGAGAGAGAGAGAGAGAGGAGGGAAGAAGAGGGAGAGATTCCAACAACTCTTGCGACGGTCGGAGAGAAAAAGAACGAAAGGGAGGAGAGAGAATGAACGAGACAAAGAGAGTGAGAGGTAGTGAGAAGAGAGAGAAAGTGCAAAGAGAGAAAGGGAAGAGAATCAAAGAGAGAGAAGATAGTTTGATATTTACAGAAAAAATTTTCTCTTTCTCTTATAGTTTTAGAATTAGTTTCATGCAGAATCCAGGTTTGTAAATGTAATATTTATTTTATGGTATAGTTGTGTTTTTCCCTTTATGTGTCATAATGGATCTAGCTAATTGAGACCCAAACCTATTTTCTGTTGTTGGGGCCACAATGAGTCAAACATTTGGGCTTTTGTTACAATTCCAAGGTTTATCTTATTTTCTTTTGTTTTTGAGTTAATTATGCTACATGTCATATCTAAAATTCTGATTTTGACAAAAATCACTCTTAATTTGGTAATTAGTTGAATACCCTATTTCTAAGTTTAGGTTTGTTATATGCCATTTTTAAAAATTTGGTTCTTAAAAATGCTGCATTCAATCAAATAAAAGTCCAATTTCTCGTCTCATTTTGTCAAATTTTTCCTCTCTCATTGTTTCTCTTTCCTTCTGCCCTCTCTCACACTTTCGATTCTTCTCTCCTACTTTCTCTTCTCTTATAATGCAAAAACCCTAACTCCTCCCTCACTTGCTTCTCTCCACCACTCTTTCACCTGATCTTCGTCGCTCTCTCATGCTATCATCGTCTCTCTATCTATCTATCTATCTATCTATCTATCTATCTATCTATCTATCTATCGATCTATCTATCTATCTATCTATCTATCTCTCTCTCTATCTCATTTGTCGTTCCTTTCTCTCCTATCTCCTCTGATCTTCGTCGCTCTCTCATGCTATCATCGTCTCTCTATCTATCTATCTATCTATCTATCTATCTATCTATCTATCTATCTATCTATCTATCTATCTATCTATCTATCTCTCTCTCTCTCTCTCATTTGTCATTCCTTTCTCTCCTATCTCCTCTCTTTATTTCAATCTCCACAGTTCATTGCCTTCAAACAATGCCACCTTCACATTGGATCTCCATCGCTCTCGCCTGGATCTCAGCATTTCTTTCCATCCCAGCAATGATGAAGACACAAAGTGAAACCCTAGCCGCGATTACAAATCGAACCAGAGACGCGTATCATGATCAAAAACCGCCACCATTCCTCGTCATTTTGAATTGCATCTATGCTTTTGTTGTTCGCTGTCTGTTTTTGGATTTTGCAGGTGCATAGCAACAACGAAAATGGGATGACGATGAAGTGATGGTGAAGGTGGCGATGCAGATGGGGTAGTTTGGTGGTGTGTGATGGTGAAGTGCATAGAGGAAGGAAACCTAGCCGCCTTGTGTGAAATTACAGTTAAGTCCATCAAATTGGTAATTTCTTTTAAAGGAACTTGTTTGATAGAAAGGGTGTAAATAATCCGACGCTGCATTTTAAAAAAAATAAAAATAAAAGTGTTGATTGAACTTTGACAAATTTAGATTTTTATTATAAAATTTCTAAATTGATGGCTATAAGAGTTTGATAATTTTTGATGAATATGGGATTTATTTTGAATATCATAGATTTTGCTATAATTTTGGATGTTAAATTCCAGGCTTTGGTGTGGCCGGCGGCGAAGTTCGCTTTGAAGACCTCCGAATAACTTCTGAAGACTTTCTAAATACCCTTCTGAAGACCTTTGAAACCTCCGAAGACCTCCAAAGACCTTCTAAAGACCTTTCGAAGACCTTTGAAACTTTTGAAGACTTCAGAAGACCTTTTGAAGACCTCTGAAGACTTCAGAAGACCTTTTGAAGACCTCTGAAGTCCTTCTAAATGACCTTGATCTTTTGTGAAACTTTTGAAGACTTTTTGTAGACCTTTAAATATATTTCTGTATACTAAATTAATTACCATTAAGTAAATTAAAATATATAAATATCAGGTACATCGAATATACACATAAAAATAATTCAGCTCAATTTTTTTAAAAAATACACCAAAAATTTATTAAATCAATTTTTTATAAACAAAATTATGAACTCCCTTTTGAAACATTTTGGAGACTTTTGGAAAATCAAATTTTTTTTAGCTGGAATTCGTTTTGTTGTGAAAAAATAAAATTCTCACGAAAATATCGCAATTTCTTGCAAACATGGCATTTGTCAAATTCAATTTGTTTTTTCTGACATTTTTCAAAATTGAAATCTTGGATTACATTTGTTAAAATTAGAATTTATTTTTCTAACAGAAGTGTGATTTTCCCTTTGTTTTCTTTTTCAATTTTAGGCCTTACTTTTTTTATAAGTAATCTAGGTCGAATTCTTTTTTATATGGAACATTTGATGGTTGCCATTTATAGACCTTTGTATAGGGACAATTGGGGACTTTTTCCCATTTCATTAATAAAATTTATTGTATTCCACACTTACAGAATCTATCTAGCTAAACTAATAGTATATAATACTAGTTATACATAAAGTCATGTTTAAAAGAGTTAGCATACAAAGGGGTTGGTCTATTTCTCAAAACAAAATCCAAAAGAAATCCATATTATTCTAATATTAATTTTTCAAGAAAAAATTGAACCAAACATCAGTTTGATTTGTTCGGGTTAAATCCAAATATCACTTTGGCTTATTTGGATTGTTCAAATATTTCGGTTTGTTCAACTCATTTTTTGTTTGGTTCAGCTTGAAATGAACCCACCACGTTACTAATAATCTCCTAGTTTTGTTGTGCAATCATGTATACTTGTAACAGATAACCTACCACACCATATATAGTTGAGCAAACTCACCTGAAGAGAGCCATTATTAGCCAAGTAAGTCCCATAGTCAATGCCTGCCAAGCTAACCAAGGCAATGGAAGAGTTAATTAGATGTTCCTTGTTGTATACTTTTTCTTCAAGCAGTTGCTCAAAATAATTGATTTGGGTACTCATGTTTGGTGCTTTCACCAATGTGTCATAGGCTCCTGTCCCTCCATATGCAAAATTCATCCCATTTTTCACACTATTTTTGCTTCTTGTCTTCCTCATTGTGAAGGGTACCGACGATTTTATTCCTAAAAATGAAGCTGCACCACAAACTCAATTGAATGATAAATTTTGAGAAAAGGGGAAAAATTATATATAGTGAATATAAAAATTAAGAATCAAAAAATATATACATAATTTACGTGATTCAATCTTGGAAACCTATGTAAATATATCATTTTTTTTCATTTGACGAGACGAAAATCCCCGCAGTTCTTTGAACTCTGGGTATCAAACCTATGAATTTTGAATCTAAAACTTATTTACTAGTAAATACTTAATTATCGACTTTTGTTATTTTATGGTTGTATACAAACTTTATTAAGTGTATGCATGAAGTTGTATGCGGATATTATAAATTAAGTATAAATATAGTTTCATTCAAAAATATACACATATATATACATAATAAAGCTTCATCTACGTATAAAAAGATACATGTGATATTCTCCAATAAAATACCCAATTTTAGATTAGACAGAAAATTTATGATGAAGTATATATTAAAGTTTGAGTTACCTATATAATCTGTTAAGACACGACCGTCGGAGAAGCGACCGGCCGGTTCACCGGGAAAGGTGGAACCGTAGGGTTGTTGACGAAGCAGACTTAGGTCAGTTCCCCGTATCAGCATAAGAATCTCCAAACACAAATAACTTGACATTTCTATGATGGTGATGTTGTCTTGTACTAGTTTTTGTTGCACCATGCTTATCTTCAGCTGATCCAGAGTTAAATAAATTAATTAATAATGCGATGAAAACAATTCTGCAAAGAAAAGAAAAGAAAAAGAATTGGTTTACCTGTAGGCAAATAACAACATATTAGAAGAATGTAAATGAATAGGAGATAATTAACTTGTTTCTCCATTGAAGATCGCTTGGAGGTGTCGAAATAGAAACTAAGTTATTTTGTTGCTTTGTTTGGGTGTTATGGAGAAAGAGATCTATATAGGTGGAGATACGAGGTGTCTATTAAATCAAATAGATTAAAAAATATTTTTGTGTACTAACAAAGTGATTAATATGTTAGTTTCGAGTCTACTATGATTAAGATAAATCTAAATTGCACCAACTAATCTATATATTTATATGAAAATAAAATACATTGATTTTAAAATATTGACATTTGACATTCTAAAATGTTGACGTTCGGCATTCTAATTTCATGACAAATGTCAATCTTTAAAATTATTCAACAATTCTTAAATTATCATAAATGAAATAAAATAAATAAAACAAAATTTTGACATCATATTAATTACTATTTTTTGGTCAAAATATTAATTACAATAAGTGTAACTGAATTTTTTATTGTAATTTTCTTTTTTATTATTGTAGTGTCATATTCTCATATCGCTAGAAATCGAAGGCAAATGTCACTTATAAGCACATTTTTTCCTTAAAACACTGAAACATCTTTTTAGGGACAAAATCGTAAGGGTTTATGTGCTCAGAGCGGACAATACCTCAGTAAATGGGCCTAGCGTGCAATCGTCAAGGGGTTATAGTCCATAATAATTGGTGCTTTCTGTGAGAACTCGAGCAAAAAGTCGTCGAGTTAAAATTGTGCGCCCAAGCCCTTAGCTTCGACTGTGAGGCTATTGTGGTGACATGCTCCCATATCGCCTAAAAATTAAGGTTAAAAGTTGCTTATAAGTTTCTTCCTCTCTTAAACCACTAATGTGTCATTTTAAGGACAAAATTATGAGAGTCTATGTGCTCAGAGCAGATAATATTTTCGTAAATAGACCTAACGTGCGATCATTGATGGACATAGTCCACAACAATTACACATTTGTTTTCTTAATGGAGTTGCAATTAATTTTACGGTGTTACTATAAATATAGAGTAATAAAATATCAAATTCAATATATTAAAATTCTTCTTAAGATGCCCTGTATCCAGGAGATAAAACTAATTTAAATCTAATAAACAATGTCAACACTGTATAATCTATTTAATTATATATTTTATTTTTATTCAATATATCTCAAACAAACACTAAAAAAAATAATATCATTTCTATTTTTTATCACTTAATTTATTTTTATAATCGCCATGAACAAGCACACTCAAAAATATTTTCCAAAAAACTCAAAATATAATTATAAGCACAGTAATCCCCATAGAATTTTGCTCTAAAATTCTTAATTTTCCGCTGTAATTTCTTTTGTCGGCTATTAAGAAGACCGTGTTTGGATTTTTTGGAAAGATTGCTTAGCGTAGTGATCTTTTCGTGTGCCAGAAAACACACATGCACATAGGAAGCTTCAAGAAGATATTAAGAACTGGTCCTTATGCTATCTGGAAGCTCATGTTTCAGGTATGTTGATGGGTAGTTCAGTTGTTGCTTCTGTTTTCTGCAACTGGATTGTGCAATTTCAGGATCTGCAAGAGAGTTTTTTTTTGTGTAATTTTGTCAATTTTTTTGGTGAAATCCTCACAAAAGTGATAATTTCTTTGTTGGGTTGGCGAAAAGCAGCTACCTTTACTGTATTTCGATTGAATTCAATGCTTATATTATAGTTTGATTGATATATGAGTTATTCATTTCTGTAGGACTTGATTTTGTCTGCGGATTATGATTGTAGCCTGTGATTGATGAGTTAGATGAGTTGCAATGTGATCGTCTAATTTGTTAATTTGATTGTAGCTGATGAATTATTAGCGCTGTTGATGCTGAAGTCTGTTCAAAGAACGGTAGATTACAAAAGCAATTTGAGTTGAAGAAGATTAGTTTTCATTGTAAGTTCAGGAATTGATTTCATAAAATTACAAGATGTATTGCAACTTTCTGGAGCACGGGTCGGAGTATGCTAAGCAGGCGGTAAAGGAGGACGGTGCCAGAAATTATAGTAAAGCACTTCAGCTGTATATGAATGCATTAGAGTACTTTCACACCCACTTAAAGTACGAGAAGAATCCGCAAATACAGAAGACGATAAGGCAAAAGGCTATGGGATATTTGAATAGGGCTGAGGAACTAAGAACAATTCTTGATAACGGAGGGAATGCGCCTCCCCTAAATGTTGAACCTAAGGTTGTTGCAAAGCCAAAAACTCGGACAAAGCCTAAGGATGGAGAAGAGAAAGGGAGCGAGGACCCGGAGAGGGCAAAGCTTAGGGCAGGGCTTGATTCTGTTATCATTAGGGAAAAGCCGAATGTGAAATGGAGTGATGTTGCAGGACTTGAGAGTGCCAAACAAGCACTTAAAGAGGCTGTTGTGTTACCTGTTAAGTTCCCACAGTTTTTTACTGGTTAGAGTCTTGATCAAAATTTATTTCAATTTAGCTTGTTTGAATCTTCTGACTATATGGCAATGTAATTTGACCTCTTCGTATGGTGTTGGCATGAATTTTGACATTGCCAATTTGATTCCACTTAAAGCTCATATTTAATGTGCTTTTGGAACACCTACATTTTCCTTTTTGGCTTCATCTGGATATTTTTTCCCAAAGAAGTTTCCTTGTGTTCTAAGATCAGTTAGCATAGCAGCCCGTTTATGTATACTAGGTCGTCTGGTGAAGTCTGCATTAATTTCACTTTTAAGTAATGGTGCTGATATTCATGTAGGAAAGAGAAAACCTTGGAGAGCATTTTTGTTGTACGGTCCACCTGGAACAGGGAAGTCATACTTAGCGAAGGCTGTTGCAACAGAAGCATCATCAACTTTCTTCAGGTAATACATTCACCAATTTATTCTTGTGAGTTGGTACCTGCAAACTAATAACTAAATAAAAGATTCTTCAAGTGGATATTATCATTTTGCATCTTATTGGCAAGTTCTAAATGCTGTTTGTATGCAGTGTATCTTCGTCAGATCTTATTTCTAAATGGATGGGTGAAAGTGAGAAGCTAGTATCAAATCTCTTCCAAATGGCTAGAGACAGTGCCCCTTCCATCATTTTTATTGATGAAATAGATTCGCTATGTGGGGCACGAGGGGAAGGCAATGAGAGTGAAGCATCTCGACGTGTTAAAACTGAACTTCTTGTACAGATGCAGGTACTTCATGTCAGTAGAACACGAACACTATTCTGAGTCTCTGACCTTCACATCTATTATCCAAGTACAGAAGCCATGTGATCTAATGAAATATGAACTACATAAATTGTTTCAAGGCATTGAAAAAGAAAAGATTTAAACTGAACATGCGAACTTTCTGGCTGTTTTGTTAATGGTCATTTATGTTGCCTTTGTCACAGTTTGAAACCTCAATGTTCTCAAAGCTCGTATGCAGTACATTCAACTTATAGCTCTTGTAATCTGAACACAAGATTTTAGTGCCTGTTGTTCAAGTATTATGAGTCTTCAGTATGATTTGTAAAAGATTTCTAGCCTACCTTACCCTGTGGAGTCTTTTAATTTGATTTATGGTTTGCTCAATGTGTGTCCTATTTTCTAATCTCTTTCATTTCCACTCAACCTTATATTAGTGCCTAATTTTTCTTTTTATTTTTGTGAAATCCAGGGAATGGGTCATGATGATCAAAAGGTTCTTGTTCTTGCAGCCACAAACACTCCATATGCTCTGGACCCTGTAAGATAATGAATCCTCTCAACATCATTTGGTTGTGACTGGGAATTCCTTTATATTGATTATTGTATTTATTTCA